>SJYC01135357.1:0-60087 GCA_006408675.1 Madoqua kirkii
AAAAAAAAAAAAAAAGTATGTTACTGAGAGGACGTTTTTCTCTACTGAAAGTCAGCTTCTCTGTATGACTGAGAGACAGTGGTGACTCAGCAGTGAGACTTCCTGGGTTGGTTCAGGCTCTGACAATTATACTGGGCTGTGTTGCCAAGGATTTGTCTGGGCTCACTTTCTTCCTCTGTAAAATGGCATTAACTAAGTCTCCCTCAGAAAGATAAAACAAGTTAAAATATAAAAGCTCGTAGTTACAGTATGTGCTCAGTAAGTTACACTTTATAATAATCTCTTCCTTATTGTTTTTTCTAAGTACTTCCATTCCTCCCCTCCTCAAACTTCATTTATCAGAGAACAGGAAACCTTCCAGCCTTGTGGAAAGAGAAAATCTACTTCCAGGTCAGAAGTCAAACACATATGGAGCTGGGAACCCCATCATCCCTAACTTACAGACCGTCTTCCAGCTCTTTCCTGAAGGAGTTTCCAGACTCACCAGAAAACTGGCTCCAATCCTTAAGGCCCCGGTTCCAGAAATGGTCTGCACGGTGACGTACTGAAGGAGGGAGGTGAGTGGTGAGAGGTGAGTGGTCAGTGAGGTGCAGCACTCTCTCTACCAGCCCATGACTCACCCAAACCGCGCTCAAGCCCACAGAGAGGCACTGTACAGTCAGTACGCCTCCTTCTTCAGAAGCCGAGGACACCCTTCCAAGTGGAGGTTCGGAAACAAGAGAACAGCACTGTTGTTTTCATTTTATTCTGAGACAGAGAGACTCTCCCTGCTGCTGCCGCTGCTGCTGCTGCTGCTAAGTCGCTTCAGTCGTGTCTGACCCTGTGCGACCCCATAGCCGGCAGCCCACCAGGCTCCCCCATGCCTGGGATTCTCCAGGCAAGAGTCTCCTCACAGGTTCTCAAAAGAGCTGGCTCTTCATCTTCCAGCACCTTTGCTGATGTGGACGCTAATTCCTTACGGCCTGGCCTGAAAACTGTCATACTGTGTTGTAGTAGAAATTTTCAGGACACAAGTCCCGCCTCAACCAGATATGAAAAAGGACTGATTTATATACAGAAAAAAAACACATGACCACCAGCCACTACATTACGATATTATTCTAGGCTTAGATGAAACTGAATGACTCTCTGATCATGAAAAAGCAACTCATCTTAAAAAGTCAACAAGTATGTTAGAATAACATTATTCCACGAATCACAGCCTATGAGTTCTCATAATCTGAAAGTATCTTTTGGGTAACAGGGAAACGGCCTCAGTAAATCTTCAAATTGGTCGACTTTAGGGGATGAGGAAGAAATTACAGTAGGGTTTTTTTTGTTTGTTTGCTTGAAGACACCACAAAGTACTATGCTCTACAAAACATAAGTCTATTTTCTGGACTGGGAGGTGGTGCATTAAATGGTGGGAACCCCTACTAATGTATTCTTTCGTAAACAAAGTTTGCCTATGCCAACTTCAGCATGATAGAAATAAAAACCTAACTGTAGATCTGACAGTAAGACTGACAAAGGCATGGCTATTTATAAAACAGAAACTGATGTTATTTTATTTAAACTGTTATTTTAAGATAGGCCAGTCTTATACTTAGCTATAATTTGCTCAAGGAACATAGACTAAGCAAAAATTACAGAAAAATATAGACATTTTAATGACTCATAAACAGGTGGTTGGATCTTCCGTGGTGGCTCAGACCGTAAACTGTCTGCCTGCAGTGTTGGAGACCTGGGTTCAATTTCTGGGTTGGGAAGATCCCCTGAAGAAGGAAATGGCAACCCACTCCAGTACTCTTGTCTGGAAAATCCCATGGACGGAGGAGTCTGGTAGGCTACAGAGTCACACACGACTGAGCGACTTCACTTTACTTCAACAGGTGGTTGGTTGACAGCTAGCCATCAGACCATATTTTGTCCATGACTTAAAATCAATACTACATGACTCTGGGGGTTGAGGGTGTATGCTTCTCTTGGAGTTAATGAACTGATGTACTGACTTAGACCAGTCTTATGAATAAACCATTTATTCTGGCCTAGGGAATGGGGAAGGGAGATGTGTTAGTTTAGCTTTGCTACTTTGTGTGTTTTCCCCCAGACTTACCCAGAAAAGTAAATATTTAAACACATAAATGTATCTATTTAAAAAATATATTTGCTTCAGTTCAGTTTAGTTGCTTAGTCCTGTCTGACTCTTTGCGACCCCATGAACCGCAGCACGCCAGGCCTCCCTGTCCATCACCAACTCCTGGAGTTCACTCAGACTCGCGTCCATCGAGTCAGTGATGCCACCCAGCCATCTTATCCTCTGTCGTCCCCTTCTCCTCCTGCCCCCAATCCCTCCCAGCATTAGAGTCTTTTCCAATGAGTCAACTCTTTGCATGACGTGGCCAAAGTACTGGAGTTTCCTTCCAAAGAAATCCCAGGGCTGATCTCCTTTAGAATGGACTGGTTGGATCTCCTTGCAGTCCAAGGGACTCTCAATGGTCTTCTCCAACACCACAGTTTAAAAGCATCAATTTTTCGGCGCTCAGCTTTCTTCACAGTTCAATTCTCACATCCATACATGACTACTGGAAAAACCATAGCCTTGACTAGACGGACCTTAGTCGGCAAAGTAATGTCTCTGCTTTTGAATATGCTATCTAGGTTGGTCATAACTTTTCTTCCAAGGACTAAGCGTCTTTTAATTTCATGGCTGCAGTCACCATCTGCAGTGATTTTGGAAGGCAAGTAAACTGTAATGCACATGAGCCCACGTGTCAGGCTGACTGGCTGTATCCCACGTGCATGAAGTGGCTTATGCTTTCTCTGTGGGTGCATATAAGAATCTGTTTGTAAAAAGCTTATGTTCAGTGACTTTAGGGACCTCTTTCTTTCATATAAGGAGGGCCCCCCAGGGAACTGGAGGGAGGAGACATCTAGGAGTCCCTTGTGTATCCTCTCACGGCTGTAGTGAGGCTCTGCCCTGAGGGGAGGGAGACACTCAGAAGGAAGCATGGTCTGCTCCCTTTCTGCGTGCGCGCTGGCTGTGAAGAGGCGCAGAGGGCCGCCAGGCTTGTCCTGGCCCCAGCGTGCCCCTGTGGCTTCTTCTCTGCCTGTTTCCTGTACCTAAGCTGGAAGCATGGGGGCACGAGGGTGAGAGGGCTAACTTCAGGCCTTAAAACTCGGCATAGTCTGGCACTCTTAAAAGCCATTCAGTGTAAAACGAGCAAAAGCTCAGATAGACTAACAGCAGAAGCAGTGGCAAATCTTTGGTCAGATCACAACATTTTCATATTCCCACTCCATTTTGAGAATCAGTATTATAGCAAATCTTTTACTGAATGAGTGCCAATTTATTATCTAAAGGAAGAGAGATTAGTATCGTCTAGCCACCTCCAAACAATCATCACACACAAAGTGATACATCTTTTCTTGTTTAAATTATTTCAAATTTCTTTAATCTGTTAAATTTAAAAAGAGACCCCGTGTGATGCCGGAGGCTGCGCTACTTACCCGGCCACTTTTCAGCACTTCATTGTTCTCACCCAGGGCTAGTTCTGCAGATGCCTTACAAAATTCAGCCAGCCCCCCAATGGGTAGGTATTCTTTATCCAGATTTTTTGCAGCAATCTGGGCCTCCGCCTAGATAAGGAAAAAATGTTTTCCAAGTTAAATTTTGGAAGTAAAGCCTCTTTTAAAAAGTTTGGAGATACTGTCCAAGAAGAAGGGTAACTAGAATATATTTTATAAATAGCACAGAAATTTTATATTTTTTAATATTTTATTATTTTTTAAAGTTAGGTTTTATGTGAATGGGTAGGTGTATGATATCTCTTGGTTTAACAAAAAATGGCATTCTCAGGATGAACAAGAGCAAGGTTTAAGAGCAACACTTAAAACAGATATAAAGTGATAAAATCAAACTGAATACATAAAGGAGTATTTCAAGGTATATGCCAGTCTAAGAGGGCTTCCCTGGTGGCTCAGATGGTAAAGAATCTTCCTGTAATGTGGCAGACCTGAGTTCGACCCCTGGGTTGGGAAGATCCTCTGGAGGGCATGGCAACCCACTCCAGTATTCTTGCCTGGAGAATTCCCATGGACAGAGGAGCCTGGCGGGCAATAGTTCATGGAGTCTCAAGGCTGACAGTTATAGTCACGTAGCTTCATGCTTTGGAGTCAGAGGCCTGGCTGACCCTTACTAGCTGTGTGACTTTGGGTGATTTATTAACCTCCTTGAATCTCAGTTTGCTCAACAGCTGTTTCTACACCTCATATGACTCAGGTAGAGTTAGGAGGTAATATACAAAAGTGTGTGGTAGTGTTTCAGCTTCCATCAATAGCTAACACATGCTAAATACTTGATTTTTTAAATTAAATTTTATTTTTAAAAAATTTGTTCAGGCAGATAATCTTTCTTTCTTCTTTTTAATCCAGGTCTTAAAAGATTAATTAATCAATTTTGATTTCACTGGGTCTTCATTGCTGTGCGTGGGCTTTTTCTAGCTGTGGCACACAGGCTTCTCACTGCAGTGGTTTCTCTTGTTTTGGAGCATGGGCTCTGGAGCATGGGCTCAGTAGTGGCGGCACATGAGCTTAGTTGCACCAAGGCATGTGGGATCTTCTTGACCAGGGATTGAACCCATGACCCATACACTGGCAGGCGGATTCTTACCCACTGGACCACCAGGGAAGCCTCACGCCAAATACTTTAAACTAACTTACTAAGAACAAAAGTAACCCCTGCACGACCTGAGACCCAGGAGCTGGCCGTTTTTGTGAGTCTTCTCATCACAGCTATTTCTTAAGTCCTTTTTTTCTACTTAGAGAGATGACACCTAATCTGTACTCCTACACACTCAGAAATTTCTCCTTTCGGTGGTTCGTTCAGCCCCTGCTGTTACTGCAGCGGCTCACGAGGGCCTGAGCCAGCCCACTGAAGCTCAAATTCGGCTCTTTACTGTCACCCGAGACTGCTTCTGTGACTCCCACTCGGGATGCCTAGTTCTGCTGTTTGTAGGAACAACACATCACCACCCCATGTTTGGAAGTGACAGAGCAGCACATTGATATTTCATCAGAAGGGTGCAGATGGAAAGGAAATACTTTCTTCTAAAAAGTTGTTAGAAGGAAATCAGTTACATTATTTAGAGTTGTGATAACCAGTAAAAAGACTACTAATAAAAGTGTAACTATTCCTATCACCAAGAGACAATGTTTAAATTCTTGGTCCTTCTGTGCATCTTCTTTAGGATTAATCATTATAGTCAGTTCAGTTCAGTCACTCAGTCATGTCTGACTCTTTGTGACCCCATGGACTACAGCACGCCAGTCTTCCCTGTCCATTACCAACTCTTGGAGCTTACTTAAATTCGTGTCCATCAAGTCGGTGATGCCATTCAGCCATCTCAATCATCATTACACTCTGTCTGTTTTATAGATAATCATAGACATTCAATCTTGGAAAAGATCATATAGTTCCAACCTCTCACTTTTATAGCGAAGGAGAAAACCCCAGATAACACATGTGATTCAGGTAGTGAGTATCAGAACTAGAACCCAGGTCTCCTGACTCCCAATCCAGGAGTCTGTCTTCAGGAGGGCCCCTCAGTTATTTATCCCCATCAAACAGATGTCTAGCAAGCTTACCTTCCGGACACTTGGAAGCACGTAAGGCTTTCCATTATCATCCCGGTAGGCACCAACTCCCAGGTTCATCTTTTTGCTGTTGGTGTCTCTCTTAAAGGCTTCTGTTACTCCCAGGATGGGATCTGGGGGTCCCATCTCCACATGAGCCCACCAGGAGCTGAAATGGGAAAAATAAGACATCAGTCACAGTACCTAGATTTCCATGGCCAGAGACAACTTGGATATGCCAAAAATCCATTTCAAGAAATGTCTGCATGTCTACTATGCATACAGTATAGCGACAGACACCAATATAATACAATAATACCTACAACGTCACAGCAGTTGCTCAAGAGTGGAGAAGGCCAATAATATCACCACAACTGCTGTGAAAAGCAAAAGGCAGGGATACCCAAATCATCCTGGGAAGGACAGGGTGGATGTACATGCTTTCAATGCAATCCAAACCTGACCTGAATTCCCAGAAAAAGGATACCACAAGTAATTTGGCAGTAAGAAGCTGAGTGTTAAATGATGAGACAGGAGAAGGAAGCAAGGCCAATGTAAAGTTGTTATGTAATACACCAACCAAGGAGGTTGCATTTTAGCCTGTTTCAGTTCAGTTCAGTCGCTCAGTCGTGTCCAACTCTGCAACCCCATGAATCACAGCACGCCAGGCCTCCCTGTCCATCACCAATTCCCGGAGTTCACTCAGATTCACGTCCATCAAGTCAGTGATGCCATCCAGCCATCTCATCCTCTGTCGTCCCCTTCTCCTCCTGCCCCCAATCCCTCCCAGCATCAGCTGCTGCTGCTGCTAAGTTGCTTCAGTCGTGTCCAACTCTGTGCGACCCCATAGATGGCAGCCCACGAGGCTCCCTTGTCAGTATTTTCCAATGAATCAACTCTTCTCATGAGGTGGCCAAAGTACTGGAGTTTCAGCTTTAGCATCATTCTTTCCAAAGAAATCCCAGGGCTGATCTCCTTCAGAATTAGCCTGTTTACCAACTTAAGGGCATCATTTGGAAAGCCTGCTAAAAAAAATCGCTGGGCTCTACTTTGGATGCAGTGAAAATATACAGAATCATTTAAGTTCTTTTGGAGGGCAGATGGTGATAAGGTAAGAACAGTGATGTGAACAGATTTTTATAGCTTATCTGGTCACAAGATGGTCACTGAATGCAGAGAGGGAGAGGAAATGCAGAAGCATCACTGAAAAATCTGGTTCCTTACCCAGAAAGAGAAAGAGATGAAGGCCTGAACCAGGTTGAGGCAGTAGTGGTGGAGAAGATGACAAAGAATTGCCAGGTATTTAGAGCTGGTTGTAACACTGCACTGATTTCCTTATTACTTATTGAGTTAAAATGTTTAACAATGTTCAGTATTTTATATTTGTATGAGTCATGATTTTACGTTAAAAGATGTCCTTTAAATGAAATCTCGCCGCTTGCGGCAATGTGGATTGACTTGGGAGGGCACTATGTTAAGTGAAATTAAGTCAGACAGAGAAAGGCAAATACTGTATATCACTTACATGTGTAATCTAAAAAATACAACAAAGCTAGTGAACCTATCAAAAAAGAAGCAGACCCACAAATACAGAAAACAAACTAGTGGTCCCCAGTGGAGAGTGTGCAAGGGCAATAGAGGGGTGCAGGGGGAGTGGGGGTACAAGCTACCGGGTATTAAGATAGGCTCAAGCATGTACTGTACAACACAGGGAATATAGTCAATATTTTGTTACAGCTGCAAATGAAAAGTAACCTTTGAGAAGTTGTATAAAAATAGAAATTAAAAGAAAAACCTTATCCTTTCAGTGTTTGGGTCATCCACCACTGCCCAGTGGATTTACCTGGTGGGGTCAAATGAACTGCCTTGCTGGGGGAGTGCACTCCCAGAGCGAATCCCAAGAGGGAAACGCACCTAAATAGCTTTCTCTAGCTTGTTCCCCACTCCCTACTAATTTGGGCTTCTGGTTCCTTTATGGTCAGTTGTCAGCAACACAAACTGTGAATGTGGTATTATGCTTTGACCATTAGTGATTTCTGGAAATGGATAGTAGAGCTCTATTCTCTATTGGGCGAGATGACAGATACTCTGGTTTGCTGTTGCTTTGCATCTTTATTTGTTTACTTATTTGGCTGCACCAGGTTGTAGCTGTGGCACATGGGATCTTCGATCTTTGTTGTGGCATGTAGGATCTTTAGTTGTGGCACGTGGGATCTAGTTCCCACGGGGACTGAACCCAGCCCCTCTGCACTGAGACTGTGGAGTCCTAGCCACTAACCACCGGGTAAGTCCCTGCATGTTTTTTTTGGTTGTGCTGAGTCTTTGTTGCATGTGTGGGCTTTCTCTAGTTGCAGAGCACAGGCTCGAGGCATTTGGGCTTTAATAGTTGCAGCTCCTGGACTCAGCAGTTGCAGTGTGTGGGCTCTTGAACGCGGGCTCAGTAGCTGTACTGCACGGGCCCAGCTGCTCTGTGGCATGCAGAATCCTCTCAGAGCAGGGATCAAGCCTGTGCCCCCTGCATTGGCAGGTGGATTCTTATCCACTGGACCACTAGGGAAGTTCCCTGCACCTTTTCTTTTTTTAAAATAAGACTTGAGATTGTGTGTTTTTACTCCTCACCTGTAACTGAAGTTACAGTTTTTTCTTTTTGGCATGCAGGATCTTAGTTCCCAGAGCAAGGATCAAACCTGTGTCCCCACCGGACCACCAGGGAAGTCTGAAGTTACAGATCTTAAGAGATATAAGGTCTCCATGTATAATTCAGAAAGCCTTTTTTGTTTGTTTGTTTGTTATATCTCTGAGTGTCTGAATTTAAATGTTTTCCATCTCTGGTGTGGAAAACACTGATTAGATTATTCTCTCTCTCTCTGATAAAACAGATTATAAAAACCTCAAAGTAAAGGTGGTCTGCTCTGTTACAGAAACTGAATTTTTAGTGCTTAAAATGTGCTAGACTCAATTTTTCTTTTCTTAAACAGCTCGAAACATTTTAGAAATTCAAGTTCATATAAATGAAATCCTTGATAAATAAGACTAAATTTGATTTTAAAACTCAGCTGTATATTTTATTTATTCATGTTACTAGAATACAAGCATACATTTTATTCTATGTGGGCTTTTCTAAATTTACACTAGTTCACCTGATGCTAACAGCACTCCTACGCGTGCATGCTCAGTTGTGCCCAACTCTTGTGATCCCGCATGGTCTGTAGCCCACCAGGCTCCTCTGTCCACGGGATTCTCCAGGCAAGCATACTGGAGTAGGCTGCCATTTTCTTCTCCAGGAGATCTTCCCAAACCCAGGGATCAGAGCCGCATCTCCCTCCCCACTCCACCCTTCAGCCTGTTGCTGAGCCCCTGAGTCATATTCCCATTGACTGTATGTTTTACACGTGGTATTGTAAATTTCTATGTTACTCTCTCCATACATCTCCCCTTCTCCCTCCTCTCCTCCCACTTTGTCCATAGGTTTATCCTCTATGTCCATTTCTCCATTGCTGCCCTGAAAATAAATGGCTGATTCTTGTTGATGTATGACAGAAAACCACAAAATTCTGTAAAGCAATTATCCTTCAATTAAAAAAAAAAAAAAAAGCCGCATCTCTTACGTCTCCTGCAATAGCAGGTGAATTCTTTACCACTCAGTCACCTAGGAAGCCCAACACCACTCCTAAATGTCCAAAATTATGGAAAATGTATATTTTTTTGACAGGTTTTAAATTTCAAAAGTAATAGTATATTTTTTAATATATTATTTCTAAAATTTTACTTATTTGGCTGCACTGGGACTCTGTAGTGGCACATGGGATCTCTGATCTTCATGGGGGATCTTAGTTACAGCATGTGGACTCTAGTTCCCTGACCAGGGATCGAACCCAGCACTCTGCTTTGGGACCAGGGATGTTCCCAGTAATAATATACTTTTACTTTTTATTAACAGACTTTATTTTTTAGAACAGTTTATATTTAGAGAAAATTGGATAGATAGTACAGAACTCCTGTACACCCACCCCACAACAGTTTCCTCTTAACATTTTATATTAGTACCATAACCTTGTTACAATGAAAGGACCAATGGTTGCTACATTAAGTCTACAATTTATTCAGACTTTTTAGTTTTTACCCAGCGTTCTGTATCTGTAATGTGGTGTTCCAGGACACCACATTACACTTAGTTGTCATGTCTCCCGAGGCTCTTCTTGCCTGCGACAGTATCAGACATACCTTATTTTGATGATGTTGACTGTCTAGGGGGACTGGTTAGGGATACTCTGTAGGATGCCCCTCTTCTGGAATTTGTCTGATGTTGTTCTCATGATTAGACTAGGGTTATGAGTTTTGGAGAGAATTTTTGGGAGAACTGTAAATTTTGGAATACTCGAAGACAATTTCTCAGATCTTTGAATAACTTAAAATCTTGGATTCATATATAATGAGTTAACAGAGTAATTAATCATTGATATGGAGATAACTTCTAAGTATGACAAAATACTGCAATGCTGATTACTAAGCCTAATTAAATGCTTGTGTAGGACTGACATCAACTCCCTCCCCTGTTTTTTCTGTGAAATGTAAGTTACTTTGGTTAAGATTATAATTATTGAGTGATTGAGACTATACTATGATCAACAGTGACACAGAAATATATGTGTAAGTTTTTGTTTTTCAAGGGAGAAAAGTGTTGTCCTAAAGCTGCTACTGCTGCTAAGTCACTTCAGTTGTGTCCGACTCTGTGCGACCCCAGAGATGGCAGCCCACCAGGCTCCCCCATGCCTGGGATCCTCCAGGCAAGAACACTGGAGTGGGTTGCCATTTTCTTCTGCAATGCATCAAAGTGAAAAGTGAAGTGAAGTCGCTCAGTCACTGCTGCTAAGTCACTTCAGTCGTGTCCGACTCTTCCCGACTCCATGGACTGCAGCCCACCGGGCTCCTCACCCATGGGATTTTCCAGGCAAGAGTACTGGAGTGGGCAGTTGCTCTCAGACATTTTGGTCTTTGTATCCCTTTATTCTCCTAAAATTTACTGAGGATCCAAAAGAGCCTTTGAGTCTTTATTTATGTGGCATATGCCTTCCAAGATTTATTGTATCAGAAATGAAACTGAGAGACTATCCTAAAGTGTCAGTTTGTGAAAGCACATGTAAGACACACTTTAGGGGAGCTGAGTTCTATGCCAGCCTCATGGGTCGGATTCTGGGCTTTCATTGCCGTGGCCTGGTTCAATCCCTTGTCAGGGAACTGAGATGCCGCAAGAGGTGTTACATGACAAACCTTAGAAAGTGAATTTTGTTTTGATTTATAAAAACTGGGTCTGAAAAGAAGCTAGAAATGTGTTGCCATTTTAACAAGGTTTTTGCTCAATTATTCTTGGTGACTTTTACCAACAATATGAAAGGTTACTTTTTACCTTTTGTGTAATCTGTCTAGATGTTAGAGATTCTGTGTTTTAGAAAGCAGAATACTTGTCTATGCTTTATGTAGATTCTCATGTCTTTGATTCTTTAAGGATAAATTAGAACAAATTTAGTAGATTAATCTTAGTTTTGGCTAGCAATTCAGAGAACAAAAGAATTTAAGGTACAATGAGGTTTTTTTTCTTCCTATTTTCCAACTCAGAGTTCTCTGGCACTCACAATCCTTTGCTAATCTTAATCAAGGGACCAAATATTAATAACATCTAACAACACTTTCATTTGACCTTCCCCAAATTGAATCCTAGCTATAGAAAACATAAAAATTTCAGCTATCTTTTACCAGAAACTATCTTTGTGATTGACCCCTGAAAAGCACTATTTTTTTCCCTCCCAATAAAACTCCTGGCAGCATGGATGCATTAGTGGATAAAACTGAGGTTTTTACCTCATGGTTAATTACTGTTCTGAGAAAAAGATTATTCTACCTTTTCCTTCAGGGATAATGAACAGAAGGAGTTTTTTAAATAGTTTCATATTATAGAACACAAAGTCTTTATGACCTCTAAATCAGTTGCTGAGAACCTGTTGTGTGCTAAGAGCTGGGTATAAAAAAAACACAACACAATCCCTCAGCACCAGATTAGCCCAGTGGAGTGAGCAGTAGGGGGTTATAGACAATGTAGGCTGGGGGGTGGAGGTGAGGGGGATAACTTACAGTGATGAAGACAGGGCACAGATTATTTATTATTCATGGGGCCCCTGAGGAAAGGGCCTGATAGCCTGCGAAGGGGAGTGAAGTACAGGCTTAGGAAGGCTTCCAGGAGAGGGTGACCTGCGAGCTAAACGCTACAGATGAAAGGAGGAAAAAGACATTCTAAGCAGAGGCTAGGGGTAAGAAAGAGCCTAGGGTGTTGCAGTAGAAACTGGAAGCTAGGGAAGCAAGGCTCCCAATGACTTAGGTGAAATAGCCCACCTTTTTCTAGTAATCATTTATCCAGTCCTAACCAAATATTTCAGCACAGCACAGCACACTATCCACATTGAAAGCCTGATAAATTATTATTTCATTAGCATTTCTTTCCCAACAATCACTCTCTTGTTGAACTTGTGGCCAGTCAGCACTAATATACCTCTCTCCTCCACAAGGCACACGGGATGGCTGTTCAGACATGGCTACAGAGGTAAATTTAAGCTCTCCTGACAGGCTGAAAACTATCTCAGTCTCTGGAGCTGTAATTGGTGTGTACAGCTAATTTTCTCTTGTCAAAGGGTGGATTATTATATTTTCAGATTTCCTAGGCTTTTACTTCTTTTAACAGCTTGCCCTGGGCAATGTTAGGATGGGGCAAACAGCACAGATTCCAATGCTCAGTCACCTACCAGCTGTGTGAGCACTGGCAAATCAATTAACTTCTCTAAGCCTCAACTTTCCTTACTTGTAGAGTGGGGGCATAACAGTACCTATCTCAGGGGGTTGTTATAGGATGAAAGGAGTTATTAAATGTGAAACACTCAAAAACAGGGTCTGGTACACAGTGAGTACTTGATATTAGCTGGTATTACTGTTACTAAGTGATTACTACTACATTTTTTTTTTAAACATCTTGCCACTAGTACAGAGACTGGTGAGGCAAGTATATAAAAAATTCAAGGAGCGTAAGTTATAACTTTATGACCAAAGGCAGGCCTTTCTTGCTTTTCAATGATTACTACTCAGTTTTTTTCTGGAGTCTTGGGAGATACATCAATTTTCCTCCTTACTAGCGCTCCTGCCACGAGTCAAATTCCTTCTCATTCTTTTTCATTGTTCTAGGCTGCTAGGTTGTTTCAGTACCTAAGCAAAAAGAAACAGATATCCGAAAGCAATTTCTGAACTATGTCTGGCGAAAGCTTTCATTATATTCTACCCATGATTCAGACCCTGAAAACATGTAGCCATCTGCCCATCTATATCACTATCATTAAATGATGAGTACAAGGAATGTCCTGAATGCCTAAGGACAGAGAACTATTAGTAAGCAATTTTCACTTTTAAAAACGCAGTTCTAAGGCCTTCCATCAACAATGATAGAACCACTGCTCCTAAACCACAAGGAGAAGGCACCCTTCTTATTAAAGGGTATGAAGAGCAATTATTTGTCAAGTTCTTTAAAAAGTTTATCTAGTAGAGAAATTTCTTCCGAAATCAAAGCCTTGAGTCTTCTGGCAGAGAACTGACTGAGAGTGCTGTCTTTTAAGAATTCTAAAAGAATTTCAAAATATTAAATCTTAATCTAAATAAAGGAGCAAGGATATTTCATTTGATTTAGTTCTACATCAGTAAGGATGTTTGAGTCTTTTGTGCTCTTTATTATTCTATGCTTGAAAGGGTAAAGGTTATACCTACACTGCAAGAACTGTTTTTAAGAGAGTGCTAGTGGGAACCACGAGTGCTCCAGGGACAAAATTGATGCTGATAACTTGTGGCCTACAAAGCACTGTTATCTATGCACTTTGGACAAAAGTGCAAAGCTTCAGCTATTGAGCAATAATGACCAGTCAAACAAAAGATGTCAGGTGCAAAGTATGCAGATAAGCATCTCCAACTCAAAAACTCTGCGATTTTTCTGCAGGCCTACCTAGTGCTTCACAGTTTTTAAAATGCTTTCCCTCACATTCTTAATTTAAAATAAGAGAAGTTAATTAACTTGCTTATGATCACAGAACTAAAAACAGCACAGATGATATTACAACAATGATCTTACTGGTTACTGTACCACTAATGTACACAGCCTTTTTAAAGGGTCTCCTGATACTCTTTCAGTTATTTCACTACAAATTAAATAATCAGAATTAAATAAGAACAGATATCTATAAAATACATTAGTATATTTTCCTTTCTTCACTGTCCTGTGACTTTGTCCCATTTCATGTTACTGTGTTTTTACAGCACAATAAGAAAAGGTTAAATGTTTAGTGCTTTCTGTATTAAAAAATGCAGCTATATGAAACACGTGAACTTAGTTCATTTAAATGACTGAAGTATGAAAATTAAGTATTTCATAGGATAAATACCCAGTTCAGAATACCAACTGCCAAGGTTTCACTGTATTAGAATGAGCTGTTAAAAAAAAGAAAACTTCAACCAGTTGAATTTATTTTTTATAAACGTTTTCCAACTTTACCATTTGGCTTTAGGTAAAGATCACATCCACAGTGGCAGGAAAGGAAGTTCTTACTTTCTTGTTGTCTGAACAGTTAACAGTCAGGCCTGGCACCGGTTTCTATCAGTCAATCATGCATCAGTGTTAAACCTGAACACCTCAACTGCAGGTGCTCAAATACTTTAAGACTTTTTGGTACACATTTTATACCACTCCGGTTCCCCTATGTTTAGATTTTAACTAAGATACAATGGTAAAATGTTGTATTTCTCTCTGTTGCATTAACTTAAAAATCATAGTTTAAAGTTAAAATATTTCATTTAAAAGGCATGTCAGCCAACGTTCTAAATGCTGAGACAGAACAGTAAAGGTGGTAGGTCTAGTCTCTGCTCTCATGGAATCACATTCTAATGGGGAAAAAACACAAAAGAATCAGGCTGTCAAAGTGAAAGAATGACTAAAAGGTCAGAGCCACAGGGATTTTCACCAGTCACTTTGTAAGTAGAACTGAGGGCACTCAGTCAAATCCAGAGAACAAGAGATTTACAATGGTGAAACAGACTGTCACTTGGCTATAATTTTAGGCACTACTTTCTGTTCTCCAAATTTGGTGCATAAATGATAAGCCCTCCCTAACTCTGGCCCACTAGATAGGCTGCCTTAAAGAGCACAGCTTGACAGTGGGCCAAGAAGGAACCAAATCAGGGAGAGAAGAAAGTGAAAGCCTGGGCAAACCAGTACAGGGTTTGGAAAGGACAAAGTGTCCCGCTGGCTTAGAGGCTTCCTGGATGCATTCAAACGAAAAGGCCAAGACAAGTCCGAGAGGTCAAGGCTTCGCTCTTTAGAGTTAATATTTGATTGCGGTGGTTTTGGAGACTCGGTTCCTGATTAGGGAGTTATTAAGGACACAGTCCCAAATCGGCTTCTTGAGTGAATTAAACAGCCTGGCTTAGGTCTCTCCACTAGGAAGGGATTACTGACTCGTTTCATGCGCTGCAACCTTTTCTCTGCAACATATTACACAGTTTGAAGTGACATACTTGGAATTTTTGAGTGGCACCAAACCTCCCTCAGGCTTGTTTGTTCACTGCAGTATCTATCTAGCACAGAGCTAGTGCCTGGCTCTGTGAAACTAGGATGAAGAAATACTAGATCAAAAAGCAGAGCGAGCGGGAGGGGAAGAAAGGCAACTTTCCTACAGACCTCCTGAGGGATAAAAGGCGGGAGGGGGGAGTCACTCCACCCGGACTCTTACATCCAGGGCCAAAGGGCTGGGGGAGGAGTCACCGGTGACTCAGGAGGCGACTGGCGGGAGGATGCTGGGAGCTAAGGCCACAGAATGCAGAGAGGAAAGCCGGGCCCGAAAGCCAGAGCTCAAGAATCTTCCTCCCTTGAGCTTTCTTGCCCCGACACACAAACGGCCGTCAGCCTGCCGCGTCCCAGAGAGACTACTACGGGTGAGCCCTGCCGCCCCCCAAGAGCGGCCGGGTCAAGGGCACACGCTCCCCCAGCGCCGCAGCCAATAGGCGCGAGGCAGTGCCGGCGCCGCAGCCAATCCGCGCGAGGCCTCCTCTGCGCTGCAGCCTGGGTGCTCTCCCCTCGCTCCCACCCCCAACTGAGCCGAAACTGAGATCCTACCCCCGCCCCCAACCCCTAATGGAGTCCGGGTGCCGTAGAGGGACATACTTCCTAACCCAGGGGAACACGTTGGCATGCTCTCCGACAGTCCCAGGGACATGGAAGCGGAGGGATGTAGGACCCAAAGGGTCATTGTGAGATGTGGACGTTCAATTATCAGCCCCCTGTGAATCCGAGAGGGGAGCGGAGAAAGTTGGTGAGTGAGGGGGCCCACGTGTGCCTTCAAGGCGGGTTAGACGTCCTGGGGCGCCTGCAGCTCGGCTGGGCAGGCCCGTCGCCCCGGCTCCTTTTCCCCCTGCTTACCTGGCTCTGGCAGAAGCCGCGGCAGCGAGGCCTGGGTGGAAAGCCGCGGCGACTCCAGGCAGGAAACGGCCAGAGTGCAGCAGGGCCATGGTGGGCGGCAGGCGGGCAGTGGGTAGCTGGAGGACTGAGCGGAGATGCCAGCGGGCGCGGACCCAGAGGCGCGAGGTCCTGATGAAGGTAAGGGCAGCGACTTCCCCGAGCGAGGCTAGAGCGGCCTCCCACCAGGCCCCAAGCCGCGTCACAGCGCACCCTGGCGGTCGGAGCGGAGAGGCTGGATTTCTGTGCAGCCTTGGGTAGCGGGTCGGCGCCACGTGGTCCCGGAAAACAGTGACAGCACAGTTTATCGCAGTTTACAGTGCTCGACACTCTTCATTTAACGACGGCGGACCGGACCGAAGTGGTAGCTGCTATTATGCCACTTTAAAAGATGGGAAAAGGTAGGCTGACGTAGGTGAAGTAATTTGCCTAAGACTATAGAGCCAGTTACCTAAGTGAACGTTGCTAAAGCTTCAGCCGGATGTTTCCGTAAATGCAGATCACCTCATCTTGTTCCTGAGTGGTTTCTAATCTCTGTTATGGAGAAGATAACCTGCGTTATCTCCTGGGACACTTCTGAGGATTAGGCGAGATTAGCCGATTAGGTTGAAAAACAGGGTCTGTTTAGTAAACTAGAAACAACTGGTGGTTATTAATGATAACCTTGTGTTTGTCAAATCCTTGCAGTTGTGTGTGGAAGGGAATTAATCATTCTTAAAGGAAAAAGCAGAATTTGAGACTGCAGACGTGGAAAGATTCAAACAAGTCCATTCTAAACAGTGGCTGTTTCTCTTTTTTTGGGCCATGCTGCACAGTTTATGGGATCTTGGTTCCCCCACCAGGGACTGAACCCTGGCCCTTGGCAGTGAAATCACAGAGTCCTAACCACTGGACCGCCCGGTAATTCCAGTGGCTGTTTCTGGGACCCTCTTCTCTAAAACCCAAGTAGAACTGTGTCTCTTGCCACTTAGTTTATCTGCTATGGCGTGACAGTGTGTAAATGAGTAAGTCTAGATGCCTACCTAGTGTCCCATTCTAGGCTCTTCCGAGTGCAGCCCCAGCTTACTGTCTCAGACTCATCTGCTCCCTCTCTGACCTCACCCTTTGCCCTCACAGGCCATGATTTCCAGTCCCCGTCTGCATTAGTATCCTAACAACTGCTGTAACAAATTACTACAAACTGGATGGTTTAAAGAAGCATATTCTTTCACAGTTTTAAGTGGCTAGATTCCAAAATCAAGGCAGGGTTCATTCCTTCTGGAGTCTCTGGGATGGAATCTGTTCCATGGCCTTCTCCTAGCTTCCGGCACTTGCCAGCAATCCTTGCTAGTTCCTTGGCTTACTGACAGATTGCTCTAACCTCTGCCTCCATCTTCATGTGGTGTTCTCTCCCTGTATGTCTCTTCACTTCTTACATGGATGCCAGTCATATGGGGTTAGGGACCACCATAAGGGCTTCACATTAATGGCTTGATTACATCTGCAAAGACCTCCTTTGCTAGTAAATCACATTCCTAGGTATGTGGGTTGGAACTTCAAGCTACCTGTTTTGCAGGATACGTTTCAAAGCATAACAATCATTGTCACCAGAGCCCAGCAATTACACTTCCTGGGACAGATCCTAGAGACCTTGTGTATGTTTAAGGATGTCAGTGAAACGTTTTTGGTAAAACTAAAACAAAGGCAACAACCTAATTGCCTATCAATAGAAAATTAGATGCATGTGCTGTTACAGTCACACAGTGAAGAATTACAGACTGCTGACATGAATGAGCTCAGTTTATACGTATCAACATGTATGACCTCAAGAACATAAAAAAGCAGGTTACAGAACTATTCCCTGGTGATTCAGAGGGTAAAGCATCTGCCTACAACGCGTTTTCTCTTTTTTTGGGCCATGCTGCACAGTTTATGGGATCTTGGTTCCCCCACCAGGGACTGAACCCTGGCCCTTGGCAGTGAAATCACAGAGTCCTAACCACTGGACCGCCCGGTAATTCCAGTGGCTGTTTCTGGGACCCTCTTCTCTAAAACCCAAGTAGAACTGTGTCTCTTGCCGACTTAGTTTATCTGCTATGGCGTGACAGTGTGTAAATGAGTAAGTCTAGATGCCTACCTAGTGTCCCATTCTAGGCTCTTCCGAGTGCAGCCCCAGCTTACTGTCTCAGACTCATCTGCTCCCTCTCTGACCTCACCCTTTGCCCTCACAGGCCATGATTTCCAGTCCCCGTCTGCATTAGTATCCTAACAACTGCTGTAACAAATTACTACAAACTGGATGGTTTAAAGAAGCATATTCTTTCACAGTTTTAAGTGGCTAGATTCCAAAATCAAGGCAGGGTTCATTCCTTCTGGAGTCTCTGGGATGGAATCTGTTCCATGGCCTTCTCCTAGCTTCCGGCACTTGCCAGCAATCCTTGCTAGTTCCTTGGCTTACTGACAGATTGCTCTAACCTCTGCCTCCATCTTCATGTGGTGTTCTCTCCCTGTATGTCTCTTCACTTCTTACATGGATGCCAGTCATATGGGGTTAGGGACCACCATAAGGGCTTCACATTAATGGCTTGATTACATCTGCAAAGACCTCCTTTGCTAGTAAATCACATTCCTAGGTATGTGGGTTGGAACTTCAAGCTACCTGTTTTGCAGGATACGTTTCAAAGCATAACAATCATTGTCACCAGAGCCCAGCAATTACACTTCCTGGGACAGATCCTAGAGACCTTGTGTATGTTTAAGGATGTCAGTGAAACGTTTTTGGTAAAACTAAAACAAAGGCAACAACCTAATTGCCTATCAATAGAAAATTAGATGCATGTGCTGTTACAGTCACACAGTGAAGAATTACAGACTGCTGACATGAATGAGCTCAGTTTATACGTATCAACATGTATGACCTCAAGAACATAAAAAAGCAGGTTACAGAACTATTCCCTGGTGATTCAGAGGGTAAAGCATCTGCCTACAACGCGGGAGACCTGGGCTCGATCCCTGGGTCAGGAAGATCCCCTGGAGAAGTCAATGGCAACCCACTCCAGTACTCTTGCCTGGAAAAATCTCATGGACTGAAAAGCCTGGTAGGCTACAGTCCATGGAGTCTCAAAGAGTTGGACACGACTGAGTGACTTCACTTTAGATAAAATTTTATTTTGTTTATTATTTTTTAAAGAAGTGATCATATTTACTTATTTATTGCTTTGGGTGTGCCCTGCAGCATGTAGGATCTTAGTTCCCCAACCAGGGGTTAAATCTACAGCTCCTCTGTTGGAAGACTGAGTCTTAACCACTGACTCAGTCTTCTTAACCACTGGACTGCCAGGGAAGTCCCTAGATAAAATTTGAAAATACACAAAACCATAGCATACATTCACTCATAAATGTATGTAAAAGTTTGAAAGAATGCACCAAAGATGCAGTTCAGTTCAGGATCAGGAGGGCACAAGAGGGTGTTTGTCCTGTGGAGAGAATAAGACAACTTTGTCATATTTGCTTCATAAAAAATTACAGAAAATATTACCAGTTATCACCATTCTGGGTGTGGAACTCTGTAATAAGTACATTTTACTGTCTCATAAGTGAATTTGAGTTACTGGTATGAAACGTGAATTGGAAAGGACAGTTGTTAGGGTTGTTGTTATTTAGTCACTGAGTCATGTCAACTCTTTGTGATCCCATGGAGTGTAGCCTGCCAGGCTCCTCTCTGTCCATGAGAATCCATGGGATTCTCCAGGCAAGAATACTGGAGTAGGTTGCCCTTTCCTTCTCCAGGGGATCTTCCTGAGCTATGAACTTGCGTCTTCTCCATTGGCAGGTGGATTCTTTACCACTGAGCCACCAGGGAAGTCCAAGGAGTAGGGAGGCAAGGTCAAAAGAAGGCTGACAATAATCTAGGCAAGAAATTCTCGGTTGTCTGAGTTTAGGTAAAATTAGCAATGATGGAGGAAAGGTTACAGATCTGGACTTATCAAGGGGGAAGAATCAAAAGTGTTTGGTGATTAAAATGCAGGTAGAAGTAGAAAAGGAGAAATAATTCCCAGTTTATTGTTAAAATTAGGGTTATCTGCAGGTAACAGAGACCCAAAATAACAGGCCTAATCAAGATAAAATTTATTTCTCTAACTTAAAAATCTGGAGATAGGCAGTCCAGGGCTAGTATGGCATTTCTGCCCCACACAGCCCTCAGCAACCCAGCTCGTGCCTTCACCCTCCGTAAGGTATGGCCCTTACCCAGTGGTCCAAGGAGGCAGTCACAGCTTCAGCCCCCACGTCTCCATTCCAAGCAGGAGTCTAAAGGAAGAGTTGCGCGCACGCACACACACACAATCAAGTACAAAGGATATACAGTATTACCTTTTTTTTGGCAGGTGGTTTTTGGGATCTTAGTTCCCTGATCCCAGCTCTTGGCAGTGTAAACATAGAGTCCTAACCACTGGGATGCCAGAGAATTCTCAACCAGTTGCCTTTTAAGGGAGCTATAATAGAATGAGGCAGAATGTGGCAAAGATGAGCTGGAGGAGAGAGAGCTGGGGAGGGCCCAGGACGGAGGACTCAGTGCCAGTTGTGGAAATCAGGGAAGCCTTCATGGAGGAGATGGCATTTGATCTGAACTTTGTAGGCTGTATGATGGTTTGCATGTTGGGGAGGAAGGAAGGAGAAAGCACGGCCAGTGTTCCATCTCTCTGTCTAACTCCCTGCTGCCCCCACTGGTTCCTGTCTTTCTTCTCAGCCATCATCAGGGTGGCTCTCCACCTTCTGACTCATCTTCAGAAGACAGTGGCTAGCTGGCTTCCCTCTTCTGACTGATCACCTCTTCTGGCCATTTCCTGGTAGTTTTTTTTTTCACTCTCTTACCTCCCACTCCCAGCCCTACTATTAATGACCTGGACTCCTGAATCCTGCATTTCAGATTTTGGTCCTCATCTGCTAATTAGTTGGGAAAGATCGAAGGCAGGAGGAGAAGGGGACGACAGAGGATGAGTTGGTTGAATGGCATCACTAACTCAATAGACATGAGTTTGAACAAGCTCTGGGAGTTGGTGATGGACAGGGAAGCCTGGTGTGCTGCAGTCCATGGCGTAGCAAAGATTTGGAGGCGACTGAGTGACTGATATGAACTGACTCAGTTCTTTAATCCATCCATCTGCCATTGCAATCAGAGAGCCTCTGGCAGCCTCCTCTGCCCTCAAGTCAACCATGTATCTGTACTTTATTTATATTCTCTTTATTTTACATATAAACTTCCAAGTAAACACTCATATATATATATGTCAAGTTCAGCAGTTTGATTTTTTTTGGCTATGCTGTGTGGCTTT
The DNA here is from genome assembly GCA_006408675.1 of Madoqua kirkii. Classification (NCBI taxonomy): domain Eukaryota; kingdom Metazoa; phylum Chordata; class Mammalia; order Artiodactyla; family Bovidae; genus Madoqua; species Madoqua kirkii. The sequence goes on from SJYC01135357.1 coordinate 21,460, forward strand.
GGGATCTTAATTCCCTGACTAGTGACTGAACCTGGGCCCTTGGCAGTAAAAACATGGAGTCCTAACCATTGGACTGCTGAGGAGTTCCCATTCCCTTTAAATCAGTTTTAACAGACCACATGCAAGCCCTTAGTCCAGGCAGTCTGGGTGACGTTTGGATTCAGGCATTCACAGGCTCTGGATTCCAGCAGCTGGAAATGACTATTGATAATATCATGCCCTGTTACATGGTGTCTGGAGCCTTTCTCCCATTTCCTGGTCACCCTCAGGCAGACTCAGAGGAAGTGTTTCCAGAAACTTTTCTGAGCTCAGAAAAGTTAGCCCTCTGGGCTCCAGGTAGATCCAGATATTTATTGGATTCTCCTGGGTGAAAGGGGGCAGGAATGTCTAACAGTGAGGAGATCCTGAGTCAAAGAAATTCTTCACCGTACTCCACCCTCATCATTGCTTGTATTATTATTTTAAAAATTACTCTTACCACACAGCCAGGAATTCTGCTGGAGTTCCGTCTGCCTGGAACTGAGCTGTCTATAGTCATGAGAGAGCAACAAAGACAAAACTTCACTAGCAAATCAATAAACCCTCTCAACTAAAGGCCCACACTCTCCATCCCAATGCAGGTGAAGTTGTAGATCACAGAATCTAGAAACTGAAAAGGAAAAGGCAATGGCACCCCACTCCAGTACTCCTGCCTGGAAAATCCTATGGATGGAGGAGCCTGGTAGGCTGCAGTCCATGGGGTTGCTGAGTTGGACACGAATGAACAACTTCATTTTCACCTTTCACTTTCATGCACTGGAGAAGGAAATGGCAACCCACTCCAGTGTTCTTGCCTGGAGAATCCCAGGGACAGGGGAGCCTGTTGGGCTGCCATCTATGGGGTCGCACAGAGTCAGACACAACTGAAGTGACTTGGCAGTAGCAGCAGAAACTGAAAGGGCTTTCAGAGCTCCATTAGGACAGTGCTTCTCATGCTGTGATGTGCATCGGAACCCCCCAGAGGTCTTGTGAAAATGCAGGCTCTGATTCAGCAGGTCTTAGTGGGACCGGTAATTCTGCTTTTCTTATAAGCTCCCTGGCTAGGCCAGTGCTGCCGGCCAGTGGACCACATTTGGAGCAGCATAAGTCTAGACCATGCCATGCAGCCCTTTATAGATGTCAGTGGAAGCCTGTGTCCCAAACTCCAGACTTCCCACTGTATATATGGAGAATCTGAGGTCAAAGGAATGAAGTATTTCCTAAGGTCACCTGGTCATCTGGGGCTTGAGACTGGGAACAAAAGCACAGCTGAAGGGTAGATTCCTTTTACCAATTGCAGATGACTGTGAGGATCCCCTGATTTCTTCCTGTCCTGGAGTCAGCTCCTTGGTGGCCCGTCTAGGAACCATGTCCAGGCTTCTGTTCCAGGCCCAGGCTGTGGATCGGTGCTGCGGGTCAGCCTCAGGCTGCAGGAAGAAAAGGTGTAGTCTCTTCCAGGCCAGGGGACTGAAGACTCTTAAGGAGAGACCTTTGCACAGACTTGTACTTTTAGGGGAGTGCTCTCGCCATCACCACCTGGGGGGATGACGGAAGCAGGACTCGGCAGTAAGAACAAAGGCTCTGAAGCTATAAGGGCCCTGAAGAGTGGTCCTGAACTGGGGTGAGGGGTCTGGCTTTTGTACCTGTGCATTGACCTCCCCGCAGTCCCTTGTCCTGCTGCATGACCTTGCCTGGCAAGTGAATACTTCAGTGGAAAGGGAGAAGGGGATCTGAGCAGCCGCCCCCGCGGCTACCACATGGATGTTTATATAAGCTGTGTAAGGAGAGAGTGCCTATGAGGGGCCCACTTGTATGTCGGGGGTGTGTGTGTGCGTGTGTGTGCACATGTGTATATGGTGGCTGTATAGGAACGTGCCTCTTTGGAATCTTCGGAGAGTGTTCACGTGCACTTGTGATGACTGCATTTGAGTGTGACCTTGTTGTGTCATTCATTTGTGTGTACACGTGGAAGTCAGCAGCGTGTGGCTCTGTGCTGACATCTGAGTGTGTCCCATTTGTGTGTGGGTGTGGGAGTGGTGGCAGGTGGACATGTACTGGCTTCCAGACCCATTCGATGAGAAGCCCTGAAGCCTCCTGTTCTGAGGAGAAGAGAGGAGGTCCCTGAGCCAGGGCAGGAGATGCTGGGCTGTCTTTGTGGCCTTGGGTGGGGAGGGCATGGTACGGCTGAAGGCCACCTCATCTGAAGAAGCAGCCCTTTCTCTGGATGGACTGGGGCCTTCTATATCCCCTCAACCCTTGTCCTCCATGCCCAGCCTGCCCCAGAAAAAGGTGCAGCCCTGGAAGAAGAGCTTGGGGGGAGTCCTGGGTGCAGGCACTCTTACCAGAAGGAGGCTGGAGGAGAAGTTTCTGGTGACTGTGCCCCTGCTCAGGGTTGGAGGGCATCTCCAGAGCCCCCACAGAATGTACTGGGGTCTTTGGCTGGTGGACCATCTGGAAACCTCTCTCCCTGGTTCGCAGAATGTCTCCAAACACTTTTCTGTGCCTCGAAGTCACTCTGGAAAAGTACACCTCCCGTTTTTACCTGATAACTATAAGGATTTCAATAAATGATTTTTGAAAACGCTTTATTAAAGGTGTCCAACTGTGGCTTCCTGTGTGTGGCCCTTAGGTGTGCCTTGGTTTCCCTTTGTTCTGCTTCACACTCAAGACACTTCACCTGAAGGACCCCGACTGCCCTGTCATCTAGAATCGTGACTAGCTCTGGGTTCTGGACCAGCCCTGGGCTCACGCCGGTCACCTGCATAAGAGGGAGGTGCACACATGGCCTCACGTGTCCTGTGTATGCCCATCTGTGCTGGGGCTGTGGGGTAGCTGTAAGTAACTGCTTGTCATGTGGTGGTTCTAGGAGCTCAGAGTCTAGAGGGGTTGCCTGTGAATGGGGAACCAGCAGGGGTGACATGGAGAAGGTGACTCACCCAGGGCCACACAGAGCACCTTTTATAGAGCCTGGCCTGTCACATAGTTGGCCTGTTGTTTTTCCCAAACAGTTCTGTCTCACTGGCTGCCTCTGCTGGATCCACCCTGCCCTGCCCATGGGGGTGAGGACCAGGATTCAGGTTGTAATGTGAAGGCCTGAACCTATTCCATGCACAGATCCCAAATACACCCTCCCATCAAGACTTGACATGCTCAATGTTGAGTCATTTCTGACTCTACCCATTTCCAGAAATCCAAGTCATCCTTGATCCAGCTCTCTATCACCTCCCACACTCCCCAGTTGACCCCCAGAATATACTAATAAATAGCTACTAAAACATTTATTTCCTTATTTATTCCTCACAATAAGTTGGAAGGAAGTTGGAGCCCAAAGTCTATAGCAAGGGAGAGGCTGAGCTGGGGATCAGGCCCAGCTCTCATTATCACAGGAAGTAGAAGGCGCCTGCCTCTCATCCATGTGGTCACATCATAGCGCTCTCTTGGGTCACCCCAGAAGTCCTTCACTAGACTGTTGGACTCTGGTCTTTCCCCTTAGGGCATTCTCCTTAGGACAGCCAGCAGTATCCTTCTAAAATATATCATCACTCTAGGGGGACGTTGCAAAAAAGGGCAATTATAAAGGAAGATGCAGCATCTGCCATAAGACAGCATTTTGAGGGGCAGAACTGATGTGGGGTTCTCTAAGTGTGATGATAAATGTAAATACAGGTGCTGCTGGCCAGAAGTGCAGAACAGAGACATGCGACCTGCGATGTCAAGTAAAACCACCTGGGTTTTCCAAAGAAGACATACAGATGGCCGACAGCACACGACATCACTGGTCATCAGTTCAGTGCAGTCACTGAGTCATGTCTGACTCTCTGCGACCCCATGGACTGCAGCATGCCAGGCTTCCCTGTCCATCACCAACTCCCGGAGCTTGCTCAAACTCATGTCCATTGAACTGGTGATGCCATCCCACCATCACATCCTCTGTTGTCCCCTTCTTTTCCTGCCTTCAGTCTTTCCCAGCATCAGGGTGTTTTCCAATGAGTCAATTCTTCACATCAAGTGGCCAGTGTATTGGAACTTCTAATCATCAGAGAAATGCAAATCAAAATCGCAATGAGATATCGCCTCACACCTGTTGGAATGACTATCATTATAAAGTCTACAAATAAGTTTTGGTGAAGATGTGGTGAAAAGGAAATGCTAGTACACTATTGGTGGCATTGTAAACTGGTGCAGTGGTTATGGGAAACAGAATAGAGGTTCCTCAAAAACTAAAGCTTTACCATATGACCCTTCACTTCCACTGTTGGTATATATCTGAAGAAAACAAAAGCAATAATCTGAAAAGATACATGCACCCCAACGTTCATAGCAACATGATTGACAGCAGCTCAGATACGAAAGCATCCTAAGTGCCCATCAACTGGTGAGTGAATAAAGAAGATATATATATACACATATATACAGTTATATAAAGAGTTGGATACGACTGAGCACACACGCACACATATATGTATATAATAGAATATTCAGTTCGGTTCAGTCACTCAGTTGAGTCTGACTCTTTGCGACCCCATGAATTGCAGCATGCCAGGCTTCCCTGTCCATCACCAACTCCCAGAGTTCACTCAGACTCACATCCATCGAGTCAATGATGCCACCCAGCCATCTCATCCTCCGTCGTCCCCTTCTCCTCCTGCCCCCAATCCCTCCCAGCATCAGAGTCTTTTCCAATGAGTCAACTCTTCACATGAGGTAGACAAAGTACTGAAGGTTCAGCTTTAGCATCATTCCTTCCAAAGAAATCCCAGGGCTGATCTCCTTCAGAATGGACTGGTTGGATCTCCTTGCAGTCCAAGGACTCTAAAGAGTCTTCTTCAACACCATAGTTCAAAAGCATCAATTCTTCAGCGCTCAGCCTTCTTCATAGTCCAACTCTCACATCCATACATGACCACTGGAAAAATGTAGCCTTGACTAGACGGACCTCAGTTGGCAAAGTAATGTCTCTGCTTTTGAATATGCTATCTAGGTTGGTCATAACTTTCCTTCCAAGGAGTGAGCATCTTTTAATTTCATGACTGCAGTCACCATCTGCAGTGATTTGGGAGCCCCCCAAAATAAAGTCTGACACCGTTTCCACTGTTTCCCCATCTATTTCCCATGAAGTGATGGGACTGGATGCCATGATCTTCGTTTTCTGAATGTTGAGCTTTAAGCCAACTTTTTCACTCTCCTTTTTCACTTTCATTAAGAGGCTTTTTAGTTCCTCTTCACTTTCTGCCATAAGGGTGGTGTCATCTGCATATCTGAGGTTAATGATATTTCTCCTGGCAATCTTGATTCCAGCTTGTGCTTCTTCCAGTCCAGCGTTTCTCATGATGTATTCTGCATAGAAGTTAAATAAGCAGGGTGACAATATACAGCCTTGACGTACTCCTTTTCCTAATTGGAACCAGTCTGTTGTTCCATGTCCAGTTCTAATTGTTGCTCCCTGACCTGCATACAGATTTCTCAAGAGGCAGGTCAGGTGGTCTGGTATTCCCATCTCTCTAAGAATTTTCCACAGTTTATAGAATATTACTTAGTCAAAAAAAAAAGATGAAATTCTGCCATTTGTAGCAATATAGAAGGTATTATGCTTAAATAAATCAGAGAAAGACAAATATTCTATGTTACCACTTACATGTGGAATCTAAAACAAGCAAGTGCATATAACAAAACAGAAACAGACTCACAGATATAGAGAACAAAGTAGTATCGACCAGTGAGGAGAGTGAAGGGAGAGGGGAATAGGAGTGAAAGGTCGATTAAGAGATACAAACTATTATGTATAAAATAAAAAACAAGGCTATATTGTACAGCATGGGGAATAAAGCCATTGTTTTGTAATAACTTTAAGTGAAGTATAACATATAAAAATACTGAATCACTGTGCTGTACACCTGAGTGTGTAATAGTTGCTCGTCATGTCCAACTCTACGACCCCATCGACTGTCGCCTGCCAGGTTTGTCCATGGATTTCTCCAGGAAAGAATACTGGAATTTTTTGCATTTCCTTATCCATGTACACCTGAAGCTAATATTAATGTTGTAAATCAACTATACTTCAATAAAAAATATGGGAAAAAACATCTGGAGGGGAAACACTGACTTGAATCTGAAGACTGAGTTCAAGTTTACTAAGCAGAAAAGGAAGGCTGTTATCAGGATAAAGGAACAGCACTTGTCAAGGCTGGAAGACATAAGAGAACGAGACACAGATAGACAGAGTCAAGGTGCTCTCAGATCGAACGCTCGTCTCCTGCTTGCCAGGCAGATTCTTTGCCACCGAGCCGCCTGGGAAGCCCATATTAAGACAGTGATTGACGTGTAATAGCGAATGCTTACCTGCATTATTTCATATGGTCTTGACGAAAATCCTAAAGAGTTGACTCTTGTTCATTTTATAAAATCTTAAGTCAGAAATTGGGAAAAGTCTGAGATTTTTACCTTACTTGTAAGCTTATAAGTTAGCCTGTTAGAGTTTTTATATACTTAGAGCAGACATGAGACCTCTGGGTCAGAGACAAGGAGGATTTAGTACTCACCTGCCAGGGCACCTTTTCCACTTGCTTCACACTCTGTGGGGAAAGGCGATGAAGGCTAGAGGTTACCTGTTCATGCAGAGGGGTGCCTCATAGGACAGGCGCCCTCAGATTAGGAAACTCGTGATCCTTTCCAATGATGAGAGAGATCAGTTATTCCCCTGGAATGTAGGCAGGTTTCCACTGAGGGAGAGAGAAGGAAAAGGCTTATCTTTACTACCTTGCTGTATCTCCAGAGAGATAATCTCCAAACATCTCATGAAACATGTGTCTCTAGCTTCCAAGGCTGTTTTCCATTCAAACATACCTTACATAGAAGACCCAGATCTTGCATCAGGTGAGAAATCTGGTCAGACTTGTCTCCTAAGAAGGATAAGGAAATTGAAGCTTAATATATTGCAAAGTATTTGAACTAGAGCTAGTGAAAGCACTAGGAAAATGATTGAATGAATGAATGACCTAGGCGAAGGTCAAGATACAACGGTCACCTTTATATACTCTCCTGAAAATAGGTATTGGGGCTTCTTCAGTAGCTCAGTTGGTAAAGAATCTGCTTGCAGTGTAGGAGACCCTGGTTGGATTCCTGGGTCGGGAAGATTCCCTGGAGAAGGGATAGGCTACCCACTCCAGTATTCTTGCCTGGAGAATTCCCATGGACAGAGGCGCCTGGTGGGGTTCACGGCATTGCAGAGTCGAACACGACTGAGTGAGTAAGCATAGCGCAGGGCGGTGTATGAGCGCCTTGTGATCATAGCAGAAAACCCTTTATCAAAACTAACTTGAACGGGGACTTCCTTGTGGGTCCAGGGTTTGTGGGGGCGTGGGTTTGATCCCTGTCCAGGAAATTTTATTCATTTTTAACTGTTGGATCCTTGCTGCTTTGAGGGCTCTCTCCAGTTGTCACAAGCAGGGGCTACTCTCCAGCTGCAGTGGCTGCTCTTGTTGTAGCTTGTAGCGTCCAGGCGCGAGGGCTCAGTAGCTGTGGCTCACAGGCTTACTTGCCCCAAAGCATGTGGATCTTCCTAGACCAGGGATAGAACTCATGTCCCCTGAATCACCACTGCCATTGCTGAAGTCCATTACTGTGCCCATTGTATAAGAAAATGTGGCACAGAGAAGCCAAGCTTCTTACATGATTGAGCTTTGGCAGATGGCAGGCCTGGCATTTGAACCCAAGTAGTCAGACGCCAGAGGCCAGTTTAATAGCCATTTGCTAAACTCTTTTGAAGTTTAGCATTCTGTCTGTGTGTATGTCCATGTGTGTGCTTGTGTGTGTGTATGTGTGTGTGTGTGTGCATGTGTGTGTGTGGATAAATTTTCCTCTAGCTCTCACAAGTCTATGAGAGAGGCATTATTATTATCCCTAATAAAGGTGAGGTGACTAAAACTCAGGTGTAAAAACTTGCGAAAAGTCTTTGGGTTAATAAGTTGTATTTAAGGAATTTGAACAAAGCACCATATATCTACTAAAGCTAAGCCCTGACCAGTATATGATTCTGATGTTTCTGAACCTCAGTTTCCTATATGCAAATAAATGTAAATAAAATTATTCCTGAAAATGAGGACATGGAAGCAACCTAAATGTCCATCAGCAGAGGATGATACAGATGTGGTATATATACACAATGGAATGTTACTCAGCCATAGAAAGGAATGAACTTGGGTCATTTGTACAGATCTGGATGGACCTAGAGACTGTCATACAGAATGAAGTCAGTCAGACAGAGAAAAACACCTCTCATATAGAGGGGTGGGATGGGGAGGGAGATGGGAGGGAGGTTCAAGAGGGAGGGGATATATGTACACCTATGGCTGATTCATGCTGAGGTTTGACAGAAAACAACAAAATTCTGTAAAGCTATTATCCTTCCATTAAAAAAGAAATAAATTATAAAACCCCCAAAACCCGTATATTAGCACATATATGTGGTATCTAGAAAAATGGTATAGATGACCTTATTTGCAAATGAGAAGTAGAGACACAGATACAGAGAACAAGCATGCGGACACCAGTGGGGGAAGAGGGTTTGGTGGGATGAATTGGGAGTTTGGGATTCATGTGTGTGCACTATTGATATTATACATAAAATAATAACTAACGGGAACCAACTGTATAACTTAAGGAGCTCTACTCAGTGCTCTGTTGCGGACACCAGTGGGGGAAGAGGGTTTGGTGGGATGAATTGGGAGTTTGGGATTCATGTGTGTGCACTATTGATATTATACATAAAATAATAACTAACGGGAACCAACTGTATAACTTAAGGAGCTCTACTCAGTGCTCTGTGGTGACCTAAAAAGGAAGGAAATCCAAAAAAGAGGGGATATATGCATACGTACAGCAAGCTTCCCAGGTGGTGCTGGTGATAAAGAACCCACCTACCAATGCGGAAGACTTAAGAGATGCAAGTTCGGTCCCTGGGTCTGGAAGATCCCCTGGAGGAGGGCACGGCAACCCACCCCGGGATTCTTGCCTGGAGAATCACATGGACAGAGGAGCCTGGAGGGCTACAGTCCATGGGGTTGCAAAGAGTCGGACACAACTGAAGCGACTTAGCACGCAGGCATGCAGACACAACCGATTCACTTTGCTGTACAGTAGAAACACAACGTTGTAAAGCAACTAGACGCCGATAAAAACTTAACGAAAATAACTACATTAAACTTGTCAGTGAGAAAAAAAAACTATTCTGGGCAATGACTGAGGAGAGTATCACTAAGACCATTGTATGTGAAAGCCCTTTGCTCCCTTTGGATTGAAAAACAAAGGGCACAGTTAGAAAGCAGAAGATGTTTTTATTATACTTGTTTTTGCTTTGAGAATATGTCTCTCCTTGATTTTGAAAAGACTTTCTGAGCACAAAGGTTAGATTGGAGGCTGGTTGCCAGCCAGCATCCCAATGACAGGATTTGCATGTAAAGAGAGTTTATGCTTTAATTTAACTAAGTTTTATTTGCAACAGCTTTATTGATATAGCATCCACATGCCATATAGTCACCTATTTAAAGTGTTCAATTCAATGATTTTTAATGTATTCAGTTTTATAACCATCGTCACAACTGTTACTGAACCAAACTCAGTCTGCCCACCTACATGCAGAAAAGTCCATTTGATGACAGCAGATTGTGGTGAAGAAAAGTGCAGTGTTTATAGCAGGAACAAGCAAGGGGTTTAGGCAGCTAATTCTCAAAAGGCCCAAACTCCCCATGGCTTTCAGGCAAAGGTTTATAAAGATAGAGAGAGGGAGGCGGTTGCACTGTGTGTGATCAGCTCGTGGACATTCTTCTGATTGGCTGGTGGTGAGATAACTGGGAGTCAGCATCATCACCCAGCCGGTCTGGGGTCTGTGTGCTTGTGGGCAGCTCGAAGTTAACTTCTCCCACCTGGTGGGGTGTCAGTGGCTGCAAAACAGCCCAAAGAATTTGGCTCAGAATATTATCTACAGCCCTTGAAGAGGAACTGAAGGTCTTTGACTTTGTTTACTGGCTAGACTATTAATACCTGTGGTCAACTGCTTTCCTCTGTCCCTGTATTTTCTCACTTCTTTGATTAAATATATTCTTTGGAAGCTGGGGAAGGCCTTAGGAGGCTAGTTTTTCTACAAATAAGAGGCAGGAAGAGCACATGGGGAAAGGGTTTGTCCTACGAAGGCCCTCTGCTCAGTTACACGATCAAACTTTGAACATTTTATCATCCCCCAAAGAAACTGTGGCTCAGTGGTGAAGAATCTGCCTGTAATGCGGGAGACGCAAGTTTGATCCTTGGATCGGAAAGATCCCCTGGAGAAAGAAATGGCAACCCTCTCCAGTATTCTTGCCTGGACAGTCTCGCAGACAGAGGGGCCTTCTGGGCTATAGTTCATGGGGTTGCAAAAGAACTGGACACGACTTAGAGACTAAACAACAAAGAAACCCTGTGTCCTTTAGCAGCTACCCTCTGTTTCTCCTCGTAGTCCCAGGCAAGCACTAATCTGCTTCCTGTCTTTATAGATTTGCCTCTTCTGGGCCTTTCATGTAACTGGAATCATACACGAATAATACGTGGTCTTCTGTGACTGCACTTTCATCATGAATCATGTTGGTTCCTGCTCACAGAGCAACCACAGATGTGGGGAAATGTATATGTTCTGTTCTTAGGGGCTTAATCATTTGGTCCATGTGATCCTGGGCAATCTTCCACTATAGTGACAATAACCACTATCTTATTTTTGCCAAAGTTGATTAGTTCCAGAATTTCAGTCTCAGCTCTTTCCCTCTCCAGACTTTTAGTAATAAAACATCTCCTTTCTACCGACTGAGGGCAAAGAGAAGAAAAAAATCTTGTGTAAATACAACTGGAGGGAGATAATGTGTGTTGGCTCAGATGTTAGCCGCCATATACCTTCATATCTGCTTTCATAATGGTCCTCTGGTTTCAGTGTCCATTTTTATGTCAGATGGAAATGTAACTTGCTGAGGACATTATTTCTGTCCTTTTGAAAGGTTGTTGTTGAATCACGGCGCCGGGATTCTTGGCCCCCGGAGGAGAAGAATTCAATCCGGGGCCAGAGACGAGGCTTGAATCGCTCAGAGCTTTTATGTAATAAAGTTTTTTTTTTTTTTTTTTTACTCTGCATAGAAGTTAAATAAGCAGGGTGACAATACACAGCCTTGACATATTCCTCTTCCTATTTGGAACCAGTCTGTTGTTCCACGTAAATATTTAGTAAGTCACATGGCTGACCAGCCAAAAAAGCATAATCAACTTCTCTTCCACTTGGTTTTGACCAAATAATTGGATTTGGACAAATAATAGGAATGTAGATGATGTACACAGAATGGCATGCCTTTAAAAGGAAAGGAACGTATATAGTCTTTTTCTTTTCCCTTCCTGCTTAGTGGAATGTCACATGGTGGATGGATCTGAAACAGTCCCCTTAGACATGAGATGGGGATTATGTACTAAGAGAGTAGAACAACGAGATAGAATAAGCTTGAGTTTAGCAATGCAAAGAGCCACATGACAGATGCTATTAATACTTAAGTCAGATTACTTGAATGTCACATGGTGGATGGATCTGAAACAGTCCCCTTAGACATGAGATGGGGATTATGTACTAAGAGAGTAGAACAACGAGATAGAATAAGCTTGAGTTTAGCAATGCAAAGAGCCACATGACAGATGCTATTAATACTTAAGTCAGATTACTAAATCCATAGAAATTACAACAGCATAGATTTTTACAGCACACTGTTATTTTGTGTATGACTTTGAGGTGCAGTCGCTCAGTCGTGTCCGACTCTTTGCGACCCCATGGACTGTAACCTACTAGGCTTCTCTGTCCATGGGATTCTCCAGGCAAGAATACTGGAGTGGACTGCCATTTCCTTCTCCAGGGGATCTTCCCAACCCAGGGATTGAACCCGGGTCTCCTGCATCGAAGGCAAGCGCTTTAACCTCTGAGCCACCAGGGATGTGTATGACTAAGTTAGAAAAAAGTTACCTTGTAATAGAACATTGGTTTCAAGATATATCTCTATTTCAGTGATGCTAAATGTGAAAAACAAAACCAAAGCTATGCTTTAGAATTGATTAAATGTACTATTGTCTCCTAACTGCAAACCTCGTGACCCTCAGCCTCTTAGCAGTATCCATAGTAATTACAATAGTCTGCAAAGCCCTCCTGTAATCTACCAGTTCCCCTCAATGCCTTCTTACCTCCTTCTTGCCTCTCTCTTCTTATCCCCCGCTACCCTTCAGTTCTGCTCATATAGATCCTGTCACTCTGGTCATTCTGAACTTGCTGTGCGTGAAGTCTCTAGACCTCCTCCTAAATTGTTTGCTGTGCTATGCTCAGTTGTGTCCAACTCTAAGCAACCCTGTGGACTGTAACCCACCAGGCTTCTCTGTCCATGGGATTATCCAGGCGAGAATACTGGAGTGGGTTGCCATTTCCTTCTCCAGGGGATCTTCCCAACCCAGGGATGGAACCTGCATCTCTGGCTTCTTCTACATTGACAGGTGGATTCTTACCCTGATGATGGGAAAGACTGAAGGCAGGAGGAGGAGAAGTGGATGACAGAGGGAATTGGGGGCCTTTCAAATATCCTACTTCTTCTCCCACATGTTGATTTTCTCCCTGTAAAATTACCACATGACTTACACTCTTCTCTCAAATCTTTACTTAACTTTCATCTTCTCAGTGAGACCTTTCCCAACCACCCTACTGCACTTGCCAACACTTGTTCAATTTCTCACCTCCCTCTTCCTGGTCTTCCTTCCAGTTTTCTTTCCCTCCACTGCTCTTATCAGAATTTAACCTATGACAGAAAACTCCTACAGGTTTGTTGCTGTTGTTCAGTCTCTAAGTCATATTCGAATCTGTGAGCCCATGGACTGCAGCATGCCAGGCTTCCCTGTCCTTTACTATTTCCTAGAGTTTGCTCAAACTCATGTCCATTGTGTCAGTGATGCCATCCCACCATCTTGCCCTCTGTCATTCCCTTCTCCTCCTGCCTTCAGTCTTTCCCATCATCAGGGTCTTTTCCAATGAATCGGCTCTTCCCATCAGATGGCCCATCAGCTTCAGCATCAGTTCTTTCAATGAATATTCAGTTATTTTCCTTCCGGATTGACTGATCTGATCTTGCAGTCTGGACCACAATTTGAAAGCATCAGTTCTTTGACACTCAGGCTTCCTTATGGTCTAGCTCTGATGTCCACACACGACTACTGAAAAAAACCATAGCTTTGACTATATAGATCTTTGTTGGAAAAGTGATGTTTCTGTAATACACTGTCCAGTTGTCATAGCTTTCCTTCCAAGGAGCAAGCATCTTTTAATGCCATGGCTGTGGTCACCATCTGCAATGATTTTGCAGCCCAAGAAAATAAAACCTGTCACTGTTTCCACTTTTTCTTCATTTATTTGCTATGAAGTGATGGGACTGGATGCCATGATCTTAGTTTTTTAAATGCTGAGTTTTAAGCCAGCTTTTTCACTCTCTTTCACCCTCATCAAGAGGCTCTTTAGTTCCTCTTCCCTTTCTGCTTTACAATGGTATCATCTGCATATCTGAGGTTGTTGATATTTCTCCTGGCAATCTTGATTTCAGCTTATAATTCATCCAGCCTGGAATTTTACATAAAGTACTCTGCATATAAGTTAAATAAACAAAGTGAGTACATACAGCCTTGATGTACTTCTTTCCCAATTTTGAACCAGTCCATTGTTCCATGTCCATTCTAACTGTTGCTTCCTGACCTGCATACAGGTTTCTCAGGAGGCAAGTAACGTGGTTTGGTATTCCCATCTCTTTAAGAATTTTTCACATTTTTATGTGATTCACACAAAATGTTCCTACAGAATATCTCCCAATTAATATTTTTCTCAGTGGAATGCCTCTTGGTTATTAGTACTCAGACTTCACAAAGCATTTTAAATGCAATATGTTTTGGTGACTGGTTAAAAAGGAAAAAAAAAACCAAAACTTTTTTTGCCCATAAGTCTAAATACATATTAAAAAAATTTTAAAGGAATTTACAATATTGTGTTAGTTTCAGGTATAAAGCAAAGTGAAACAGTCAGACATATACATATATCTGTTCCTCACGCTCAGTCATGTCCAACTCTTTGTGACCCCATGGACTGTAGCCCACCAGGCTCTTCTGTCCATGAGATTCTCCAGGCAAGAATACTGGAGTGGGCTGCCATTCCTTTCTTCAGGAGATCTTCCTGACCCAGGGATCAGACCCAGGTCTCCTGCACTGCAGGCAGATTCTTTACCACCTGAGCTAGAGGGAAGCCCTACATCTACAATATTGTGTCAGTTTCAGCTCTAAAGCAAAGTGAAGCAGTCTCACACACACACACACACACACACACACACACACACACACATCTGTACTTCTTTAGATACTTTTCTTATGTAGGTCTTTACAGAGTGCTGAGTATCTGCTATACAGTAGATCCTTATTAGGGAGATTGGGGTTGACATATGCACATTACTATATATAAAATAGATGAATATATTTTTAAACAACTAATGTACACAAATGGTCTTGAGTTGTATTCTAAATACAGTTGAAGAACATTAACATCTAAAGACGTGAGGGTTAAATATCAACTAAGGATATGCACATCATGATACTACATAGCCAGAAGCCAAAATATTTATTTGCAACATCATCAAGTTTTTTTGAGCCAACAGTGTTGTTTTAAGTATTTTTCATCCCAATGTAAACATCTGTTATTAATATTCAGGCATTTGACTCTATTTTAATTATATTAAGTGATGTTGGTTGGGTTTGGGGACTGTCAGCTTTGAGTGGACCTGGAACAAAAAAGGACATTACAGAAGGTTTGGGTAAAGAGAAAATCAGCTCTGCTGTTGGATCACACTGTTGTTCAATTGTTAAGTTGTGTCTGACTCTTTGTGACCCTAAGGGCTGCAGCATGCAAGGCTTTCTTGTTGTTGATTGTTTAGCAGCTAGTTGCGATTTGGTGTTCTTGAGTGAGAAGATGGGTTCATATTCTTCTACTCCTCCATCTTGAACCTGCTGTTGGATCATATGGGCCTCCAGATTCATTGGTGCTGGAAGTGTCTGGAGCAGGCAGGGTTACTGTGTGAAGTTTATGGTAAGCTCCAGTAGGAGAATTGCAATACACCTGGGATTCTGGAATAAAGCTGTGCCATCTACCATAGATGATTGCATGCTGTTTGAGAAACAGCTTGTGGCATGTTATTAGGCAAGTAGAGATGGATCATTTTACCATTAGGTACTAAATGACCCTGTAGCCATATCTTCTCATTTTGAACTGGGTTCTCACATACCCATCAAGCTATGAAGTTGGACAAGTTCAGCTGCTGTCCATCATATGATAGAAATGGCACATCTAGGGTGGACCATTAGAAGGACCGAGGGCATGTGGATGCTACATGTCACCCTCCACAGTTACCCTCTCCCTGACTTGCACATTTAAGGGGGTTTCATAAGAATATTTGAAGGAGGAGGAATAAACGTGAGTTGGGTTTATGAATGGATTGTCTTGGTACAAGGGTGAGCTGAAGATAGTTGATAAATACGTTGCAGCCCCATTTAAATGTTCCCCTGAGAACAGTGGAATGGGGAGGGAAAATCTCCCTATTGGGTGGAGCTTCTTCAATTTATCTACTTGATGCGGAAGGAGCTGCGTCCTGAGAGGAGACAATACACAGATTCCTGGGCAGTGGCAGATGGCTTGACCCTCTGGTGGAGGCCTGGAAGACAAGACTCTTTGCGATAGAAACATGGATGTGGACGTATGAAGATGGGCACAGATTTGAATATGTTTATATTATCAGTGAATGCCTAACAGAAAGTAGCTACTTAGAAAACTTACATAGCTAATACTGTACCGGTAACATTTAGCCACTCAGAACTGGCATGACGGACACATAATTGAAATGGTACAGAAGCTCAGTATGGGCTCAACAGCATGAACAACCCACTATTAAGGCTGATCCAACTATTTCTGTCTCTGAGTATCCAACTTTTTGGCAATAAAAATGAACCTTGAGCCCAAGTCCTTATATGGCACTATTCATTGAGGAGACCAACTGACCACTTAGTGTCTCCTTGACAACCTCAGGCTCCCCCCACCTTCAACCAGTCGTTCATCTAATTCAGGTATAGATTTGCTTTTCTTCCCTACAGTGCCTCAGCTATTACTGCTATCCAGGTACTTATAGAATGCCTAATCCATAGCTCTGGAATCAATTCCATACCACATCCATCCAGGGAAACTTCACAGTGAAAGAGGTGCCTGAGTTGGCCCATGACCTCCCCTTGTCATACCATTTACTAAATCATCCAAAATCAGCTGCCCCACTAGAATACTAGAAGAACCTTCCAGTTGAACAATTGCAATACTGGTCTGCAGGAAACACTTCAAATAAAAGAAGTGCTATTATTTAAGTTGTAGTATATCTATTAACTTGGAGAACTTTATAAAACACTGTGTTCACACAAGAATAGGTACATGGGTCCAAGAACCAAGACATGGAAGCAGAAGCGGCTCCATTTTACCATCACCTATGATGATGGTGGACTTCCCTGGTGGCTGAGACAGTAAAGAGTCTGCCTGCAACGCAGGAGACCCGAGTTGGATCTCTGGGTAGGAAAGATCCCCCGGAGGAGAAAATGGCAACCTACCCCAGTATACTTGCCTGGGAAATCTCATGGCCAGAAGAGCCTGGGGTTGCAGAGTCAGACATGACTGAGCGAGTCACACACACATAATGAGACACCAGAGGATTTTGTCCTTACTGTCTCCTAGGCTCTTAGCTCTGCTGGTTCTTTCTGAAAGAGACTTCTTCAAAGATTAACATTTTGCAACAAGAGATAACTAATCATTACCATGTGGTCTGTCATAATCTATGAATAGCACTTTCATGGTCATAATCATGTAAATGTATTTAGTTATGTTGGGAAGTAGAGGGTAATAAAAATATGAGAGTGTATGTGAGAATAATGGCGTGTGTGTATATGTGTGTCTGTGTGTTGAAGGTTGACAAAGGAAAAGGAAATAGCACTAAAGCTTATCTTTCATGGAGAAGTCAACAAATTAGATCTAACATTTAAAACAGCAAATAATGTCATTAAAGTATGATATGATGGAGAAGACAAATAAAAGTATTTAGTTCAAAGAATTGGGAGTGTTGTCTTGGGGAGGGAAAAGATGAAATAGATGGTGATTACTGTTTTAAAAGAAGTTCTTATTTATGTGCATGTCTGTTTATGATTGAAAGCAAAAAAGAACAAAACACTTCCTGTTGTTATGTAATTTATCTTCTGGTTCATGTTCATCTTTAGATTTGTAATGATTTTATGACCATATTAATAACATTTAGATGCAGGTATATTTCAGTTGCTTCTCTCCTTCCTTCCTTCTGCCCATATTTTCTTCTTTGCCTTTTATCTAAATTTAATTTTCTTATTCCCTAGTTCTTTATTATGTCCAGCTGAACTAAACCTTTGGAATTTTTAACAATATATTTTGGGAAGGCAAATGGCACTTGCATCCTGGGATAAAATTCCAAATACAATATTATACAAGGATATTATAGCATAAAAAAGTGTTATATTTCAAGTAAGTGAGAACAATATGGTTTGGTAGTTGGTGTTAGATGAGTTGAAACTTGTTGTCTGTGATGTGAAGGTGCTGATGATGAAAATGTAAATAAACAATTGGAATAAAATAGATTCACAAAATGTGAGTGGAAAAAACAACATTTTAAATTCAAACACTATTTTCCTAAAATATGATTTTACACAAGAATATATAACTTACAGTTTATTACAAGCATGTGTTAAATATTTTAAACATATCTGTAACAACATAAAATATCAAATTTGTCAAAAATTCACCTTTGGATATTCTCCTTGAAGAAAATGTTCTCAGTCTTTTTTTAGATATGTATGATATTGACTGTTCAATCTACAGATGACCCAATGAGTTATAATCTGTACAGTACAAATGAACAGAAGCTAGAAAGTTAAAAATATACTTGTGTCATACAGCTGGTAGAGGGGAGGTGATATTTGAATTCAGTTCTAACACAAACTCAAGAAATTCTTGTCATCTTAGTATCATCTATACTAAGTCTTTTCTTTAGGTGACTCAGTGCTAAAATCTGAGCTACAAATGGGAAAGTCTGGGCAGACATGTTCCGTGCCTTAGGTTGAAGATAACAGTTGAGGTTCTGGGAAAGAAGGCTAGAAATCTAAATAGTCATTACCCAAGTGAGGGGATATGGTAAAATACAACAAACCTGTGAAAGAAAGTGTATGTTAGTTGCTCAGTTGTGTCTAACTCTTTGTGACCCCATGGACTGTAGCCCACCAGATTCCTCTGTCCATGGGATCCTCCAGGCAAGAATATTGGAGTGGGTTACCAATTCCTTTTCCATTTCTTTATATTCTCATGAAGAAGTCTTTGCCATGGCTTTCACCTGTGCGACAGTCCATTTTTAACTGCCTAGACAACTCTTATTCCTCCATTGAAGACTTCTTTAGTTTCTGCTCAGCTGGAATTCCTTCTCTGGCCTCCCATCGCCTTCCTCTGAGCCTCCTGGTGCACATACATGCCATCATCATCATCACCCAGTAACTTATCTGAAAATAATTTATTTGTATGTCTAGCTGTGGTCGCCCGCCTCGCCGATAAGGAGAACGCCACAGACAGGATTCTTCTGACACGCGGTTTATCGTTACAGCTCTTTTAGGAAGTGGCGAGGGCCCCGATGCAGGGAAAGCAGTTGCTTATATAGCCCAGAGGGGAGGCGTGTCAACCTCTGATTGGCTCATAACGTCAACCTCTGATTGGCTCATAACGTCAACCTCTGATTGGCTCATAAAGTCAACCTCTGATTGGCTCATAACAGAACACTGTTAGAATCCCTAATTAGCATATCTGCCTACATATATGCGAAGAACCAGGAAGCAGGAAACCGGCGCCATCCTGCAATGGCGGCTGTGGCTCCCGACATCTAGCTCCACCCTAGATTGTAAGATCCTTGAGGACTGTGTTTAGGTTCTTTAAAGCATTGATTTTACACAACCTAGCAAAACGTCTAGAAGAGATACTCTTTTGAACCTAACATCTGTATGTAACCAATAGTAGAGCTGGGATTTCAACCTAGCTCCGGTTATTACATGAATGACTGAATGAATGATAAGTACATTCCCTGAAAGGTTTGTCTGGACATTGGCTATGAGGATTGAAATATTTCTTTTCTTGTTTTGGCATTTTTTTTTTTAAATTCTGGAGAAAAAAGCTTTGAGTTGTTTCACAGGATGGTAGATTATGTTTCAAAGCTTAGATGATAATTTAATGTATGACAACTTGTCATTCTGTAGCTTGCTTCCCAGAATTAGTTGTCTTCTATCATCTTGAACATTCATATTATATATTGAGAACGTGAGGTATTGGCCTAAAGGATGACAAGCAAGTTGTCATGTCAGGGTTGGGAGGTGCTCCTTCCCATCACTGCCCACTGTGAGACACTTAATGGAAATTTCTACTGCCCATAATCTGCAAGCTCTTAAAATTACAGAACCTACTTTCCTATTAGACATTTTGACATAAGTGAGTGAAAAAGAAGTAATTGTGTTCAACTGCTAGTAGAAAATGAGCCCCAGTCAATGACTCTCTGGAAGTGTGTGTTCTGAATTATCAAGATGTCATGGTGTCACCAACTGTTCTTTGATCAATCCGTCTGAAGGAGTAGACATAGGATTTCCTCTGGAGGCTGCTTTTCAGAAAAACTGACTGCTTAGACATTCGCGAACTAATGGTGGGGGGTAAGCAGTTGTTTCCCCTAGAGTGCGCTGTCCTTCTTATGGGCAGTCATTTTTATTCATTTTATAAAAACACAACCATAGACTCTAAAGAGTTTGTTCTAGGAAGTTATTCAGTTCTGCAGCAAACCAACATTTCTACACTTTCCTATTAAGACATCTCAAATATGCTTTTTTTCCTCACACCTAATTTATGCAAAGGATCTCTTGCCCTGGGGGCTGCTCTGTTTTTTAATGAATTCACTTTGATGACAAGTAAATGGGGCAGGTGTTTCAGGAAGCGCACATAACAATTCATCCAGGGCTAGTTTAACTTTAAGATTCTGTCATTTGTGTAATATCTTTGAGCCTAACATTCTGGTTGAAATGTGTAGATCTTGTTTCCTTTTTCATCTCTTTCCCTCTGAAACATTATCTTCCTAACTTATCTTGGACCGCATTGCTGGACTGGGAGTGAGAAAAAGTTTAGTTTGCTTCTGCCAAAAAATGGCCATTTGACCCTGAACATGTCACTGAGTAAGCTTCTTTGTGACTCAGATTTTGAACCTGTGAAATGAGTTGGTGAAAGTGGGGAAGGGGGAGTTGAATGAGATGTGGCCTCAAATACCATTTCTGTGCTAAGGGTTTACACATGTGGATCCTCAGCCCAGTTTTTGAAGCACTGATAGACATCTTCAATCAAATATTCCACAAATACCTCATGACCGTCTTGCAAAACTGTGCTGAGGGTCTTTCCTGTTGTTCTCTGTGGTTGTGAATAATGCCTCCAGTTACCTAGAAAGATACTTAGACTTCATCTGCAGTGTTATAACTACATTACCTTCCACATAGCAGCCTGTGTGAGTTTTACCCTAAATTTATCCTCACTCATGGCTCCTGTGTTAATTTGGCCATGATGAACTTATAGTTGGATCATTGTTTAATAAAGACAATATTTTCATTATACTTCTTAATATATTTCCTCTTTTAATAGCTATAACTTTTTCTGTTAAGACTAGATCATGAGATTGAAGTAAGATGTTAGACACAACATAAGGAAACAGTGGCAAGGAAAGAGGTCATAGAAAGCTCTCTTCTGGCTTGCGTGTCGGCCAGAGAAAGAGGAATTGAAAGGCTTCAGAGGAGCATTATTCTCTGCTCATAATGGCACAGCCTGGGGAAATTTCAAAATTGCATTAATAGGCATCGATGTGTTCTGGAAGTAGTTTGCATGTGATGAAATAAGGTACCTAAATGAAGTTAAGTGTACTCCCAGATAAATGGAGGCCTGGGGTTGAGATGAGAAGGACATACAGGCAGAAGCTTGGGTCGTAGCACTAGAAGCTACAGCGCAGATGTGTACAGTAAACAGAATGTAAATGTAGTCAGGCAGGCATTTCTGCCTATTTTGCTTATTACTGTATATTTATGCTTAGCATATATTAGATACCCCTAAATATTTATTAATTAAATAGGCATGACAAGATACCTAAAAGAATCAGATGCTAAGAATTGCACTTCTGTAGACATCATCACAGGCTATCCAGAGCCCAGATACTATGCTGGACATCTCTGGGAGATAGGAGAACTGAGGTCAACCCATGAGTCTGGATCCGATCCCAGGTTGGTAAGTAAATTTCCACTCCCATCTCAAAACTTAGTTTCTAAATTAAGGGCAGGAGAAAGGGAAACAAACCCTGAGTTCTTTTGTGATTAAAGTGATAAAAGAGACTTCTAAGCTGTAGAAGAGCACAAATGGTCCTTCACTGACTATTTTAATTCCCTTTATCTCTAGAGAGAACATGAAGGCAATTACTGAAAAGGGAGTTTATAAGGTATGACTTAGACCTCACTGCAATTCCTATCATCTGCGCCTTCTCTCTGCTGCTGGTTTTACTCCTTTGTAAAATTCTTTAATGGCTCCACATACTGTGGGAACAAGTTCAGTTCAAACCCCAAGTGGCTCCACTATGTCTTCAATCTTCTCTTTCATTTCATTTCTATTTTGCATTCTCTGTTTCAAGGCTTCCGCAGTAGGTATGAGTGACTGAACAACAACTACCTAGGGGAGAGTGACTACAAATACCTGGTTCAGTTCAGTTCAGTTGCTCAGTCGTGTTGACTCTTTGCGACCCCATGAATCGCAGCACGCAGGCTTCCCTGTCCATCACCAACTCCCAGAGTTCACTCAGACTCACGTGCATCGAGTCCGTGATGCCATCCAACCATCTCATCCTCGGTCGTCCCCTTCTCCTCCTGCCTCCAATCCCTCCCAGCATCACAGTCTTTTCCAATGAGTCAGCTCTTCGCATGAGTTGGCCAAAGTACTGGAGTTTCAGCTTTAGCATCATTCCTTCCAAAGAAATCCCAGGGCTGATCTCCTTCAGAATGGACTGGTTCAGTTAGGGGTACTCTTTTCTGATTTGTACCCAGTGGGCTAGAGATAGCCAGCTCTCCATTGCCAGTACCTACACACCAACACACACATAGTCTCTCTCTCTCTCCATCTCTCTGTCCACACATGCTAAATTCCAAGTCGGCTGGTACTATCTGTAGTTTCTCCAAGTCTACTAAGACTTCTGTTATACTGGTTCTCTAGTCATCCACCATCTCTTCACTCCTCCATTCCACTTTAATGAACATGTACACAATGTCAGGTTCTCTGTGAATCCCTCCCTTTCCTGTGCCTGGTGGCAAAATTAGGTATTATTCATTGTGCAGATAATTAGCATTTTAATTAGTCATTTAAAGCCATGGTTTGCATCTTATTCATCTTTGTATCTCCAGGATCTAATATGATCTCTGGTCAAAAATAGGACCAAATAATATTTCATTAGTGAATGTTCTCTGCAGTTTCTTCCAACTCTAATGAGTTGAGATTAAAAGAGCAATGGATTTTACAACTAGAAACACAATTGGATTGAATTCCTAAAGAAACCCGTTGAACTTCAGATTTTACCTAATATTCATGAAATTTCTCTTAGCATTTTTTAGGTCTGATGTAATTTGAATTAGTTCCAGTGTGAAGAGATGGTACAGTGGACAGAACATGACTAGATTTGAGTTTCGACTCTCATCTTGGCTATACCCTAGCTATGCAACTTTGAGAAAGTCTCTGGATACTTTTGACTTCAATTTTTTCTTTCATTTAAGGAAAAATATTAGTTATCTTTAAGTGATGGTTCTAAGTTTAAAAAATGTGCTAATGTATGTGGCTGTTCTCTGGAGATTATAAGGCAATATCCTTTCTCAGAATAATGCCTTCGGGGAAGTTACATGTCCATTTTTTACTCCTCCTTAAAATCAAAAGCAGGAAAACAAATCCTAGAATAGGAATTGAAGACTATTGATTGGGAGAAGAAAATAAGAAACATTTTTATAATAACTGGTACTGCAATCACTAAGATTGGCTCTTATTTCATAATGAAATGTGATTCCATGAAATAGCAGTTAGCTAAATGTCAAATGAAGGTTATTCCATTAAAATGCTGTTCTAGTTCAATCAAGCAAAAACAAGCTTACGCCTTTACAGAGCACAGCTATTAGTGTTTTTTGTGTTTATGCAATTTTCTTTGGCTGGAGGAGTTTCTGTTATTCTTTACTCAGCCTTCCTATAGTAGAGCAGTTTGGCTGGGAATCTCTATGTTAATGAAAAATTATACATTTCAGTATAAAATACATATTAAAGTAATTATAGTTCAGCATTTGTGTGTGTGTAATTCTGATCTGTTATTTCATACTGGGACCATGTATTAAAGAATAAAAACATATGTAGTATTTTGTCTTGATAACTTAGCTTGCTACATGTAGTAAGCTACAGTATGCTCTACTTTAGGAAGAACTAGCTTTAAAATCAGATAGCTGAATACTTGTCTTAGTATTCAAACTGTAATGCAATACTTACAGTTAAATGAGTTTAGACAAATAATTTAAGCTTTTGAGACTTAGCTTGCCTATCTATGAATTAAAGTCAAGATGTCTGAACCTTGTTATCACTTGTTGTAAGGTGAAAAATAATTCGATAAAAAAAATAAATTGAAATGTACAGTAATTGATGAAATAAAGGGTGTTAGTGTGAAGCTTAGACTGTAGCCTTTGGGACAGACAGAGCACCAGGCTCATGTTGTGTTTCTACCAATATGTTGCTTAGAACATTGCTTTCTGTAGCACCATCTGTTAAAAAGGGGGAAAGGGTTGGTCTTACAGA
The DNA here is from genome assembly GCA_006408675.1 of Madoqua kirkii. NCBI lineage: Eukaryota > Metazoa > Chordata > Mammalia > Artiodactyla > Bovidae > Madoqua > Madoqua kirkii. The sequence goes on from SJYC01135357.1 coordinate 45,521, forward strand.
GTTGTGAGAATCCCTGATAACATTTGTAAAAGACCTAGTATATAATGGGCATTAACATGTTAGCAATCCCAAGGTTTTCCCCTTCAACAATGTCTGAGTCCAAACAAATTAAGCTTTTTAGCATTTCGGGGCGGGGCGGGGGTGAGGGGTGACTAGTTGAATACATTCTTACTTACAGTGCCCATAACTTATTTCTGATCATAGTTGTTGCAGTTCTTTTGATTTTTATATTTTAAGAAAAATGAGGTACCCATGCTGAACCTGAATAAGTTGAGGACTGACTCTCCCACTCATCCCTCCTTCTTTGGTCACATTGACTTGACAATAACTTGACAAATGAGTTAAGTGGAGATGAGTCAAAAGCTCTCATGCTAATGTACTTTCCCATCACAAGCTTTTAGGAAAAATGAAAAAAGGTTACTTTATCACTTTGTATTATTTTATTTGGTTTTATTTAGGGATAATTTAGGGCATAGAAGAATCTAATAAAATAATGGACATAGCAGAAAGCATATTCATTGCTAATTCATCACATCTTAGCTCTGCACTCCTTGTTGACAAGTACAGAGCGATGGCTTCACCAGCAGAGTAGTGATAAATATCTTAAAAAGGGTCTATTTCCCTTGTCTTTTCAGTGCCTAAATGGAAAAATTGTTTTATGTCAACTCAGTGGAGTTAGTTCCATTTCTGCCATGGAATTTTTGTATTTGTTCTTGTTCTTTTTGCTTCTTTAAAGCTTTATTCCTTGAATGTTTCATAATATATACATAAATGTATACATAAATATATTGGTATATATGCATGCATATGTATATACATACATGAAATATATATATGTATATTTACACACATATATGCATATGCACATATATACACATATGAATAAGTGTATCTGTATGTACCTATATATCCTAAGAATAAGTGTTCATTATAATTCACTCTTTAGTATAATTTAAGGCAATGGCATCCCACTCCAGTACTCTTGCCCGGATAATCCCATAGATGGAGGAGCCTGGTAGGCTGCAGTCCATGGGGTCACTAAGAGTCTGACACGACTGAGTGACTTCACTTTCACTTTTCACATTCAACCATTGGAGAAGGAAATGGCAGCCTACTCCAGTGTTCTTGCCTGGAGAATCCCAGGGACAAGGGGAGCCTGGTGGGCTGCCGTCTATGGGGTCGCACAGAGTCAGACACGACTGAAGTGACTTAGCAACAAGGCCCCTAAACAAAACTAGATTTTTAGAATTGGCAGAGACTGTTGGTAGCTGGCATTATTTTCTCTCATAAATATCTTTTTCATAATTTCCTCTAAAATAACTCACTGGTAGGTATGAACCCTGCTTTATTCCCAGCAATTATGGCAAATGGCTTTGTTAATGATGTGCCATGGAATTTCATTCTTTAATTTCTCCTTGCTTGGAGAAGTATAATATTTTGGATCCAAATTATCCATAGAAGGATGAAAGATAGATTTAGATATTCCTTGAGGTGGAAAGCCACTTAGAGTCTCTCTGTTTAACTTCACTTCAGAGTTGAGAGGGGAAATGCAGGCATTGGAGACTCTCAGTGGTGTAACCAAGGCATAATGTGCTGAATCTCAGAGTTCATTCCAGTATTGCCAGCATCACTTTTTGTTTTTAAAGCTTGTTTTTTTTTCCCTATAATATTGCTCATATTAGAAACTAAGAATATTTTTCTATAATGAAAATATTGCAGCCAGTATGGATATTATAACTAATTCTTATCTTAAATGTCATAAAACATAGGCTTTAGAAGAAATATTAGCTTATGAGTTATGTGAGCCTGTGACCATCATTCATCCATCCAACCAATCATCCATCCAACAACACTAATCATTTACATTGAATACATATCTGTGCTAGACTAGTGAATGAACATAGTGATGAAGACCTAATTCATGCTCTGAAAGTATTGACAATATTCTGGTGATTAAAAGACAACTGTAGAATGGACTGTCAACAAGGCCAATGTATAGTCAGTGTCTTGAGAGAGATATGGTAAATTGTCACTGGGGTGCAGAGAAGGAAATGCTGCTTCTACCTGTGGCTGCATCTCAGGTGGAAAGAATGCCTTGAATCCAATAGTAAATGGGGAAGGTAGTTAATTCGAGAACAAACTGGATAATCATACAGAGATAGGGAAAATAATGAAGAGTGAGAAATGTTGGATGGTTTCCTGAATGAAGGAGGTAGTGAGAGGTAAAGCCTCAAAACTATATGGAATTTGATCTTGAGGAGTATTGAATGCCAGAGCATAGCATTTGAATATGACACATTGGGAGGTCATTGAATGTTTCAAGTTTAATGGCTTGGGGAGGAAAATGAGTCTATGAAAACCAGTCTTCAGAGGGGGAAAGTGTCATTTTATGAGCTGAGGGAGTGGAAATTTTAAATTAAAAGTGGTAAACAAAAGCCTTTGAATAAGATTATATGATGGAAACACGTGCATCAGTTCAGTTCAGTTCAGTCGCTCAGCCGTGTCTGACTCTTTGCCACTCCATGAACTGCAGCACGCCATCACCAACTCCCAGAGAGTACCCAGACTCATGTCCATTGAGTCGGTGATGCCATTCAACCATCTCATGCTCTGTCATCCCCTTCTCCTCCTGCCTTCAATCTTTCCCAGCATCAGGGTCTTTTCCAATGAGTCAGCTGTTCGCATCAGGTGGCCAAAGTATTGGAATGTCAACTTCAACATCAGTCCAACATCAGTCCAATGAACACCCAGGACTGATCTCCCTTAGGATGAACTTGTTGGATCTCCTTGCAGTCCAAGGGACTCTCTAAAGTCTTCTCCAGCACCACAGTTCAAAAACATCAATTCTTCAGTGCTCAGTTTTCTTTATAGTCAGTCACATGCACAAACATTGGAGTAAGTGACTAGAGTGATACATTTGATAATAAAGTTAATTAGAGTGATTGTGGTGGGAAACCAGGTTGAATTCAGTCAGATTGTATGGAATACACTAGATGTTGTAAATACAGACATCTTGATAGATATGTAGAGACATTTTCCATTGTCTGCCATACCGTAGTACCTACCACACTGGAAGCACTCAGTCAATATTTGTGAAATGAATCAGTAAAAGATACATAAGTCTTTATAAACCACACATTTTCTCTCAGTGGAATTAGCTGTAGTTGCCCTTACCACATACATAGAACCAGTCATCTGTTCATCAAAGAAAACACATAACTGCATGTCTGACAATTTCAAAGTGTTTATCTAAGTTTGAAAACATTTGTAGAAATTATAGAAAATTAATATAGAAAGGATAAAAGAGTCAGATTACATGAGTTTTACTCTTTACCTCAGGCAAGTTCTTTAGCTTCTCTGTGCCTCAGTTTCCTCCATAGAAGAGAGGTCATAAAATATGTAGTTTATAGCCATGTAATGAGAATTATGCATTAATAATACATCTAAAATGCTTAGAAGGGGCTCTGATACTTGAGACACATGATATTATTGTTTGGTCATTAATTACCATTATTATTATTTAAGAATGTACTTTTTCAGAATTTGCATGATCTCTTTTATTTCACTTTAAACTTATGATCCAGGTTCATATACAAAATCTTTATTTCCTCATCCCAATGCCATTTGTTTTATGTGGCCAGTGAGGATACTTAGAATCTGTCAGTTTAACTGAACTGCCTAAGGTAGAACTGAGTCTCAAAATTAGATCTTCTAGTGAAGGCCATTAATTCTTAAAAGATCATTGTGTACCAGACATTGTTTTAAGAACTTTATCAACATAATCTCATTTAATCTTTATTAAGCAAGAGTAGGAACCAGAGGAACAGAGAGGTTCAATACCTTACTTAAAGCCACAAAGCCAGTAAGTCATGGGAGAGAATTTAAGTCAGGTTCCATGGCTTCAAAGCCTGTGCTCTTAGTTTATCAAACCAAAAATGACCTAGTGTGAAGTGAGAGGAAGGGAGCAATCATTTGGTCAAGGGGAAAGAAAGTGTCACTAAATGTGCTTAGTGAACTAAGCCTTCTCAGTCTCCCCAGGATCTCAGTTCAGCATCCCTGCTGGGTACAGATGCCTTTCTGAATTCTGGAATGCCAGAGCTAAGTTTTTCCTCCACCTTCATTTCTGAGGCCCATCTCTTTGACTCCCCTGGCCAGGCTCTGCCTGGGTTCTGAGTAAACAGCCACAGCCATAAACCTTTCAAGTAGGTGCAGAGAAGAGCTGTTTTTCATCAGGTCATTGTAGGCAGCCTGGGCTGCCAACTTCCCATCAAAGCCTCATAAACTCTTTTACGAGGCTCATAAAACGCTGCCTACTCCTGTTAGGGGAGAGGAGGACGGCCATCAGACCCAAATCATGCTGGTTTCAATTGCTTCATTTCCATACATCAGACTCCTTGGAAAACCAAAGGCAGGCCACAGCCAGATAATAAAGTGGTCCTTGTGTTCCTGCGGTGCTCCTTTACCAGGCCTCCCAGGCCCCGTGATGCATAGCAGTGTATGATTACCCAGCAGAGCAATTCTGGGTGTGAAGTCGGCAGCAAGGATTTCAGGGAACCACAGCTCTCATTCAGAGCTGAAGTGTTGGCTGCCAAGTGGGTTCTGCTTTCTCTGCGGGGATGTTTAGAGAGAATGCTTCCTGACGATCGCTCATGGCCTTTCCACTGCAGTTGGACATAGAATCTGCCCCATTCTTATCTTTGTTCTTTGGAAGGATTATGGATGTCAAAAGAAAATGTAATCACCACCTTGTTAATTAGGTTCATAGATCTGCCCACCCTCCAGGTTTTCTTATTTACCTGCTCACATAGTGCTTCATCTTTTTTGCTTTGTCACAGAAGTACTGAATTTTGGATTCAGGAATAAGAATAGAAAGCAATTTACAAGTAATCTAATTTTCTAGTTAATAGGTATTTTCATCCCACTCTACTGTAAGCTCTCTCAGAGACAAGTGTTTCTTCTATTTTTTTTTTTTCAAAATTTACAAATGTCTACTCTTGTACCTGGAATATAGACAGAGAGGATGCAGAAAGTATTAGATAAATGTTTCACCATTATTACATGTATCAGTCAGCATATGCTAAGTTATGCTGTGGTAACAAACACAGCACTGAAAATTTATCTATTACTCTTGATGTAAACACACCTCAAGTCAGTTGTTCCATGCTGTCTTTACTTCAAAACTCAGAGTAACAGAGCAGTTTTTAATATTTCTAGTCTCTTGGAAGAGGAAAAGAAGACAGTGATGTGAACTACATGGTGGTTTGAAAGTTTCTGCTTGAGAGTGAGATGTGTTACTTCTACTCACAGTTCATTAGTTAATTCAAATGAAGACCAGGTCTGACTTCAAGGGATTAGAAAATTAAAATTCTCCCAAACACAGTCCCTTTCTTAATCTCCTTTATGTTTTGTCAGAGTTTAATATTTACTTGAATGATGCCCCTAAGATATAATTTAGGGAATGCAATATTTCATTGTAATTTTAAATAGGCATAACTAATCTGAACCTTGAACAGCAGATATATATTCTGTGCTCAGCATCCCAGTCTTACACATTTAAGAAGAATCAATGCTCAGAACAATGATGCCAAAACACCAGGATGATTGTCAATCATTAAAGATAGTATCTGTTACTGACATCAGTTTGTAGTTACTAAAGCAAAGCAAACGTTTAATGTACCTTAGGAAGATCTTCAACAGAAAGTAATTGAAATAATGAACATACAAATTCTTTCTGTTGTAGCCACTTTTCAGTTCTTATAGTAATATAGGCAGTCACAGGAACATCACATCAGGAGTGGATTTATTCTATTTCCTACATTATTCCATGCAAGAAACTGTTCCTCCAAGTAAATGACCTGCAGTAAGATAACTGAGGTTGAAAGAGTTGGCTAATAGGCTAGAAAGGGAAAAATAAAAATGAAATTAAAAATGAAGTCCTTGGCAATAAAGTTAAAAAGGTATTCTGAGAGGGAATGCACTTCAAGTCAATATTAAAGATTGGGGAGGAAAGAGAGAGCTTACTGTTGACTGGTTTAATGTCGGCAAAACATTGTATTGCATGCTTTTTATATGTGGGATTTTGTAATAAATGACAGTGCAAGAGTTACCTCCTATGAGAAATCTCTTCTCTTATCCTTCAAAATTAGCTTATGATTAAATACAGTAACAGTTAGTACATGTTGAATGCTTAATATGTGCTAGATCAGTGGTTCTCAATCAGCTGTGTGATTTTACTCCCAGGGGACATTTGGCAATATCTGAAGACTTTCATTGTTGGGAAAGATAGAAAGGATTTGGGTTGGGAAGGATAGAAAGGATTGGGCTAGCAGATTGAGGCCAGGGCTGCTATAAACATATTGCAAAATATGGGACAGCCCCCAGTACAAAGAGTTATCTGGATGTCAGTGCCATCCCACAGTGATGATTTAATCCTCCCAATTGTTTTATGGATATATATGTATATATAGCATTGTTATTTACCCTTTACAGATGAGAGAATGGAGGCACATATAATAAATATGTGTAACTTATTGAGTAACTTACTCAAGATTATATGTCTATTGAAAGTTGGGGCCTGTGTTTGAAGACAGGAGGCTCCAGTCTACAAATTCTTAACCACTAGTCCCTGAGTCTTCCCACTGTCGTGTAAGCCTTTGAGAATAAAAATTCTGTATATGCACTAGTGTGTCCATCAAACCTTTAGCACAATGCTCATGATAATGTTTGTAAAATAGTTTGGGTGAAGGAATGGAATAAGGAGTCTGCTCTCACACTGTACCAGGAAGGTTCTACCTAATTAAGAAAGTTGTTTAACTATTTTCACTCTTAAAGAATTTTTGACATTAATTCAGTTCAGTCACTCAGTCCTGTTTGACTCTTTGTGACCCCATGAACTGCAGCACTCCAGGCCTCCCTGTCAATCATCAACTCCCGGGGTCCACCCAAACCCATGTCCACTGAGTTAGTGATGTCATCCAAACACCTCATCCCCTGCCCTCGATCGTTCCCAGCATCAGGGTCTTTTCCAATTAGTCAGCACTTTGCAGCAGGTGGCCAAAGTATTGGAGTTTCAGCTTCAACATCAGTCCTTCCAGTAATAATTCTTCTCTGCACTGTAGTCTTAGAAACTGGGGAAAGTCTAGGGAAAACATGAGACTTACATTTCAGCTAAGACTGTGCATGCTAGATAAATAGATTGTTTTCATCAAACTTTAATAATGAGAAAAGCTTAAGGATATTCCCAAATCCAATTATCCCAGGTTAGGAACTGCTGAATGATAATACATATTGTACTGGTTTGATAGCCACATAGAAAAAGAGAAAAGCAAAATAAAGCAAGTCAAAACATTTTTTCATTCCCCTAAAACTGGAGACATTGAATGTTCCAGTCCACAGGCCAAATCCAGCCCACTCAAGGTTTTGGTAAATAAAGTTTTATTGGAACACAGCCATGCTCATCTGTTTCCGTACTGTCTATGGTAGTTTTCAGCCAAGAGCAGAGTTGAGTGGTTATAATGGAGACCACATGACTTGCAAAACCTAAATATTTACTATCTGGATATTTCCAGAAATATCCAAATATTTCAGATATTTGCCAACCTCCACCACAGAACAAAGCTGCCAATACTTAAAAAATAATATTTTTTGTCAATTATATGGTACAATATTAATTTTTTTCCAGGAGTACTATCTAAACCTATTCAGTTGGCTTTGGAAAGTATAAAGAGCCTGGCAGTTGGGCTCTTGTTTTTATAGAATTATCTGAATAACTGTGGCTGCAGCCTGACCAGCCAGTGCACCTGCTTTGTCGAATAAGTAGAAGGCTTTTTGGAAGCACAATAATATGGCTGTGTACTTTTATCCACAAATGAAAATGCTTAAAAAAATTTAGGAGGTTTAATTTCTGCTAGAGTTCCCATGACAAATAAACCAATATATTTTCAAAGCAGCATACAAACAAATCTAAAAGAGATCTATAATTAGTTGTTTCTGCATATGGATTTCAGCACAAATTACATGAAATACATCAAGGTGACCGTAGTTCATTCTTAGTGTTTGTTTTCAAAGCACATATTCTCATATTAAGTTTTTGGACAATTTTTTTTAAAACATTTCACATTATTCAGACTCTCTTGGTGAATAATTCTTTAAAATATAAATCCCATGGTTTTGTTCTTATGTCTTTTTCTATGGTATTAAATATGGAAAACTAATGGACATAGAGGCCATTTTTATAACTTTATATTGAAGTACAATGTACAGAAAAATACATATATATCTAGTTCAATGTAGTCTCACAAATTAAGCACATCTGTGTAAACACCCCTTAGATCAAGGAACAGAAAGATACCAGAGCCCTCTCATGCCCATTTTGAGTTAAAGCCCACCGAGTTAAAGCCCACCACAGGGGTAACCCTTACCCTTATTTTGAATGTGATGCATTAGTTTTACCTGCTTTTATTTACTCTTTGGTGTCTTTTGCTCAACTTGATGTCAGTGAGATTCATCCATGTTTTGCATGTAATAGTTATTTGTTCATTCTCACGGCTGTAAAGTATGCTATTGCATGAATATCTGATTTTTATTTATTCTACTGTTGAAGTACATTTGTGTAGTTTTCAGATTGAGGTTATTACAAATAGTTGCAGTTACCATTATGTTACATGCCTTTTGTTGAATATATATATGTATATATGTGTATATATATGTGTTTCAGGCCTTTTGTTGAATATATATATGTGTATATATATGTATATATGTGTATATATGTTCCTTTTTGCACAATGTAATTATTATATGTGTGTGTATAGGTATGTATACATACATATGTGTGTTAAGCCTGTATAGAAGGAATTCTCTTCCTTTAATATATTATTTCTTGCTCAGAATGAAAGACACTTAATTCATTTGGAATTATTCCTAATAAGGAATTTAAAAATCTATTGTCATAGTATTGCCAATCTATTGTCATACTGTTGTCATAGTATCATTAAAGCTCACACTTGGAAGAACTTCAGAGATGATCTCCAGGATTAATTTGATGGATGTGTCATTTCTCTAATATTCTCACCAAATAGGCAGCCAGTTTCAGTTTATTTACCTCCATGTTAAAGAAGCTTTCTGAAGAAGAACTACTTCAATTTTCACAAAGCTCAAGTATAGAAAGCTATTTCTTTTTGGTAAAGAATCCACCTGCCAATGCAAGAGAATTGGGTTTGATCCCTGGGTCACGAAGATCCCTGGGAGAAGGAAATGGCAGCCCACTCTCGTATTCTTGCCTGGAAAATCCCATAGACAGGGAGCCTGGCAGGCTAAAGTTCATGGGTTCACAAAAGAATCTGACATGACATAGCAACATAAACAACAAGTACAGAAATACAGCGTAGCAGCCTTTTAGATATTCTAGTTTTACTCTCAAAAGTCCTATACATTTGAACTTAATTTCTTTTTTCCATGGTAAACTTGTAGATATTGTGAGATGCTCATTGTGCATTTGAAAAATAGCCATTCTTCTTCTTTTTTTGTGTTGGTAATTGTATCTAGATTCTTTACCATCATGTAAACATCGTGTCAACATACTCTAGCCTGTTACCATCTCTTTTAAATATTGATGCTCATTTGAAAAAGAAAGAAAGGGAGACTGGTAAACAGATGCAAAAAATAATCAACAAATATTTCTGGATGCTAAGACAACAGATAATTTAAATATTTTTTGGCTTATATTTTCCTAGCAGTTCTAAATTGAATTTAGAAATTTTAGGAAAATAAAAAAAGTCATTAAACAATATGGTGTCCAAAACTGAGCAAAATTTTCTACAGAATCACTAATCCAGTAAGTAATAGAATGCATCTATTTTCTTTCTTATCCTGAACCTGACTTTTTAAAAAGTAAACATGGGTTACATTAGCTATTTTTGGCAAATGTATTTAATTTTTATATCATATATGAGACATAGTGTAAGTCTTGTGGTAACTTTCACTTTTTATTCAACATTATTTATTAAACATCTATTTACCAAATTGCATGAGTTATGTCTCTATTCTGGAGGAGCATGCAGTTGGTGAAGGAAGCAGATTTGTATACCTCCCAATAAAATTGGAGAAGGCAATGGCACTCCACTCCAGTACTCTTGCCTGGAAAATCCCATGGATGGAGGAGCCTGGTGGGCTGCAGTCCATGGGGTCGCTAAGAGTCGGACACGACTGAGCGATTTTTTTCACTTTTCACTTTCATGCATTGGAGAAGGAAATGGTGACCCACTCCAGTGTTCTTGCCTGGAGAATCCCAGGGATGGCGGAGCCTGGTGGGCTGCCATCTCTGGGATCGCACAGGGTCGGACACGACTGAAGCAACTTAGCAGCAATAAAATTAGAATAATAGCTGCAACATGGGTGGCCACAAAGTAGCACATAAAAGGAGCACCCAGCCTATTTCAGAGTCTTACATGGAATACTGAGCCCTGGATTGAAGACGCCCTAAGCTTCTTAAGAGGAAAACCAGTAAATAAGGCCAAAAGGGAGGAGTGAGGAGTGATGGGATCCTGGAAGAGGGTTAGGAAGGTAGGATGAGTGGAGATTAGAAAGAAGGTTGAATGGTCAACCTGATATCATATTTTTAAAGGCTTTCTGAAAGTATTCTGAATTCAGTGGGGGCATCAGTAAAACATTTAAGCCTGCAAGTGACATGATCAGACTGGGTGTATCCAAAAATTCATTATGGCACCATACCCACTCCATTCTAAGTCAGTTTTACAGGAGTATATGTCTACTCTTAATAATTTCAATGTAGATGGAAGTATCATCATTGAACGAATAGCATTTTCGTAGTCTATATATAGTTAACTTTAAATGGTCAGGGTGAAAACTAATGAAAAAGATATTTTTTTTTCCTAAACCAGATTAGAAATTTTCATTTTTCCTGGCTCTCTCATAGAGGTTAACTTCAGACTTCAAATATTTATTTAATTTTACGGTGTTGGTGGATTTACTATCTTTGAAAACCAAGTGTGACATAACTTTATTTCATATTAATAATGCTGTCTGAGCTTGGTTTCTATACCCTTAGATACATTTGGAATATAAGACGATCTTCTGGAAGTGGAACAAGACCTTTGCAGCTGTGCTTGTTTTAAGCGGTTTCAGTCCAAAAATAATCACGCTCTTAAATTACCATAAGGCATCAAGCTTTCTTTTGTGTTCAACATTGATTTGGATCTGTAAAATTTAGTATGCCAAGTTTGTCATCAAATCCTAGGAACTCCAGAGAGAGAATGGAGTTTGAGGTTAGTTTGCAGAAACAGAACTTTTTATTAATATTGGAAAATAGCCACGCTGATTGAAGGAAGGGTGGAAAGGCAATGCTGTGTCTCTTTCAGTTTGAAACAACATGCAATCTCTTGCTAAGTGCTTTACTCCAAAGAGATGAAAATGTACAGTGTTTGGGTTGCCTGAAAATCAGTGCTGGAGGGAGGAGAAATAATTGAATGATGTCTTCCCACCAACAAATGTCATACTCTTTGCCTGAGCAGGCTCATTTGCCCACTGCTCTTTGGCAACCAGCAAATCCAGCTTTTGAATATCAGTCAGCTCGACTAGGTGATAAGCACAGAATTTGTTGTAGCCAGTGGCTCTGTGCCTGCATTTTTGCACGTGGCTTGGTTGGCCTGGGTTTCCTCAGTAGGCTGTCACTGGAGTGAGTAAAGGGAGAGACTGTGCCCTCACAGAACCTCACATTAAAATTTACTTTCCTCTTCCACACCAGTTTAACCTACCTGTGCACTGGGGCTCTTGGTGCCTGGAGTCAGAGAACCTTGTATTACCAAGCCCCTGTTTGCAAAACTCCTGCCTGGTTGGCACCTTTCTTTTATTAATTGAATAATAATGTGTTCTGGGTTGAATAACTGCCTTCAAAAAAAAAGGTGTTGAAGTTCTAATCCTCAGTCCCTCAGTGTTGAAGGTACCTACCCCCACTACCTCAAAATATGACTTTACTGAGAAATAAGGTTGGGACAGATGTGATCAGTTAAGATGAAGTTCTACTGAAGTGAGATGGATCCATCATCCAGTATGATTTTATCTTTACGAAAGGGGGGATTTGGGCAGAGATATACATACAGGGATAACTCCATGTGGAGACTGGAACTATGCTATGACAAGTCAAGGAACTAGTAAAAACTAAGAGAGAGGCCTGAAACAGATCTTTCTTTAATGTTTTGAGAGGAAGCATGGTCCTGCCGACACTTTGATCTTGGATGTCTAGCCTCCAAAAGTGCAGGACAACGAGTTTCAGTATTTTCAAGCCACTCAGTTTGTGCTTCTTTGTTATATCAGCCCTGGTAAATGAATGCTCTCTGTTTACTCAACTCTCTCACTTCTTTACTTCTTTTTTAAACTCTGTGTCATGCACATACCTGCTGAGCTAAAGTTAAACTTGACATGCTTGCATCCTGGTCTAGAAAGCAATCTGGGCTTCTCTACATTGCTCTGCTTTGAGCTGTTCTGATATAATTGCTTTTTAAAGTCAGATTTGATAGTAACACCCAGACTCATTACCAAACAGCTAACTGGTAACTGTGCCTAGTTTATCCTAGATACCCTGTGGAAGTGATTGTTACCCTCTGAAGTCCAGCAGTAGATCATGATAGTAGACCCTTCCTCATGCCAGGCTAGACAGACCATGTTAAAAAACTTTAAGCATAGTCCTGAAATTACTTCCACAGGCCAACTAGTGCCATAATTCATTTTTATTCTATAGGTCCTTTATTCAGTCCTTAACTCAGGAAATACATTTGCTAACTTGGAATGTTAGAATTACTATAGAACTATCAAGGTAATTGAAAATGAGGTTAACCATACTTCTATTTAGAAGTAGTCTGGTAACAAACCTGTGTATGTGTTAATGTGCACCCTTAGTCATGTCTGACTTTTTGTGACCCCAAAGACTGTAGCCTGCCAGGCTCCTCTGTCCATGGAATTTTTCAGGTAATGATACTGGAGTGGGTTGCTCTCACTCACTTCTGGGGATCTTCCCAACCCAGTGATTGAACTGGCATCTCCTGTTTCCTGCATTGGCAGATGGATTCTTTGCCACTGCACAACCCAAAACTCTGTGTTGTTTTCAACAGATACATTTGCATATGAACCATGTTGGCGTGTTGTATCTAAGATTCAAAAGTGAATATTTAAACAGGGAGCTTCTCTATATGTCCAAATTAACAAATATTTACTGAGACTAAATTAAGAGGACTATTAACTCCTTCAGTTTCTTGGAACTTGGAACTCATCTTGTGTCAGGCACGACACTGTGGAAGGGAATATGTAAGATGGAATTGACCCTCTTCTCAGCAACTTACATTTGTAGCAGAGAATCTCTTTAATTCTCCAGGAAGGGAGATTAGATAAATGAAAATAAGTGTTATTAAGAGGACTATTAACTCCTTCAGTTTCTTGGAACTTGGAACTCATCTTGTGTCAGGCACGACACTGTGGAAGGGAATATGTAAGATGGAATTGACCCTCTTCTCAGCAACTTACATTTGTAGCAGAGAATCTCTTTAATTCTCCAGGAAGGGAGATTAGATAAATGAAAAATAAGTGTAGTGAAATCTGATGTGAATAAAGTGACTTAACTAATAGGCAAACTTACATGAACAAATTGAAAATGAAATGGCAACCCACTCCAGTGTTCTTGCCTGGAGAATCCCAGGGATGGGGGAGCCTGGTGGGCTGCCGTCTATGGGTTTGCACAGAGTCAGACACGACTGAAGTGACAGCAGCAGCAGCAGCAGTTATGCAATCAGAAAGGAAGTGGGACAAATCGCTGAAATATTAGTCCAAACCAAGTATGATAACTGGATTCAGTTAGGTTCTAGACTCATATCCTGGCGAACTGCGGAGTGTCTGTGCTGCTACTTTTCTGCCACTCTTTTTCACCACTTATTTTTCCCGATTCAGCTTTGCAATCTCAGAAACATACTTTTTATACAAGATACTTAGTAAATTTATAGCAGCACAGACAACAAGCAGAATATTATTAGATACTTTCTGAGGTCATTAGCACAAAAATGCAATTATACACTTTTACTGTTCAGTAGAAGGGCAAGCACAGCATGTGCATTTCTTTTATTACCAACAGTCAGTAGAAGGGGAAGCGATGCTAATTTATTTGAGAGAATCTGCTTCAGACTGTTATCCTAGTATGTGCTGTTTTAATTAAGATCACTAGTATTAATTACTGTAAAAGTAGAGTCAGTTTGGAAAAAACATTCTAAAATTGAAAAACTTTTAAATTTTATTTTAATTTCTCTGGGTCAATGTATGCAATTACCACTAATGATTCATCTAAGAAGGAATAATGCCAGGAGGTAAGAACTAGATGGGGAAACAGTGGAAGCCATGTCAGACTTTGTTTTCTGGGCTCCAAAATCACTGCAGATGGTGACTGAAGCCATGAAATTAAAAGACGTTTACTCCTTGGAAGGAAAGTTATGACCAACCTAGATAGTATATTCAAAAGCAGAGACATTACTTTGCCAACAAAAGTCCGTCTAGTCAAGGCTATGGTTTTT
>SJYC01135358.1:0-18614 GCA_006408675.1 Madoqua kirkii
TGTCACAGTTGGAGAAAAAATGGACAAGAGAGCTAAAGAGAGAACTCTAAATAAGGCTGAGAGTTTAATGATGGGCAGAAAAAACACTGTGAAGTTGCTTAGTGATCAGGAATAAAAATTTACCCAGGGTAGCGTGGTATACAGTAGATAAAAAATGCCTCTTCATAAAATATGATACCTAAGAGCTTTCCCTCCTTGAACAAAACAGACATTTTCTGTCCATGTCTTAAAAATAAAATGTGTTGCTATTGGAAATAAAAAAAAAATAAACTTTTATGACCTTTACTTAAACATGTTTCCCAAATTGTTTCTTTACTAATTGCTGCATTTTTAACACAGATGTTTTTCTAATTAAAAAAAAAAGTTATATCAGTTTTTCTCCATGCTGTTGCTAAGTCGCTTCAGTTGTGTCTGATTCTGTGCAACCCTAGAGATGGCAGCCCACCAGGCTCCCCTGTCCCTGGGATTCTCCAGGCAAGAACACTGAAAGTATCACTATTTAGTAAACACTAGATTTTATGAAAAAATTGGGGAAAGCAATTTCAATGTCTGCATGAATATTATGGAATAAGTGACAGTAGGAAAAGTCAGAACGCTCCAGTAGTTTTTGACTACTGATGTTGGCATGTGGACTTTGTGAGAAGGTGAAAATGATTGTCCCATTTTAATTTACTTGGAGGAAAAAATATGACATGAATTTCATGACAAATGCATATGCAAGAGATAAGTCTGTGCAGGAGAAAATAAATAGCTGCTAAGTGGGTCCTGATTTGGGGCATAATCAAAACTCGACAATTTCTATATTCATGTATTTGTGAACATTTCCTTTGTGGACTTTTAAATGGACATTTATAAAAAGCTTAGTATATTTGGCAGGGGAAATGAAGAAGGAATATGTTGCCTTGGACCTTGAATAAGGAAACAAAAATACATGAGTCTATCCATTTCTAACTTTGTTTAAAGAAAGAGAAGACTATTGAGCTTTAGCTATATTATTAAATCAGGGCTCTTTATGGATCTGCATGTGCTTCATTGCACTAAACTTTTTTTTTTTTCTCTTTCTGTCTCCCTTGCTTCTGCTGCTACTGCTGCTAAGTCATTCAGTTGTGTCTGACTCTGTGCAATCCCATAGATGGAAGCCCACTAGGCTCCCCCGTCCCTGGGATTCTCCAGGTAAGAACACTGGAGTGGGTTGCCATTTTCTTCTCCAATGCATGAAAGTGAAAAGTGAAAGGGAAATCACTCAGTTGTGTCCGATTCTTAGCGACCCCATGGACTGCAGCCTACCAGGCTCCTTCTTCCATGGGATTTTCCAGGCAAGAGTACTAGAGTGGGTGCCATTGCCTTCTCCACCCTTGCTTCTAGACAAAGTGAATTAGTAGTTTTCTAAGTAGATTGAGAGTGGTATGAAACAGAGAAGAACTATGGAGAGAATTTTATCTCTACTTTCTGTGCAACACAGCCAAAGTTCTCCCCAAATTTTTAGTAGTCACAGCTCACTTTACTAGCCTGTGGCTTAGACAGTTCCCTACTCTGACATTCCATCAAAACAGCTCTGAGTAAGGCTGCCAAAGATCTCTTCAAGCAGTGGACCAAGTACAAAATGCTTTATGCATCCACCCAGTTGAGAGCTCTCTTGTTTTGCTGCTTTGACTTTTGGGAAGCTATTCACTTCTAGTTCTTCCCTTTATTCTATAGCCACTTCCTCTTGTTTCTGTTCCACATCTCAGTTCAGTTCAGTTCAGTTGCTCAGTCATGTCCTGCTCTTTGCAACCTCATGGACTGCAGCACGCCAAGCCTCCTTGTCCATCACCAATTCTTGGAGTTCACTCAGTCTCATACCCATTGAGCCAGTGATACCATGCACCATCTCATCCTCTGTTGTCCCCTTCTCCTCCCACCTTCAATCTTTCCCAGCATCAGGGTATTTTCAGATGAGTCAGTTCTTTGCATTAGGTGGCCAAAGTATTGGAGTTTCAGCTTCAACATCAGTTCTTCCAATGAATACCCAGGATAGGATGGACTGATTGGATCTCTTTGCAGTCCAAGGGACTCTCAGGAGTCTTCTCCAACACTACAGTTCAAAAGCATCAATTTTTCGGTTCTCAGCTTTCTTTATAGTCCAACTCTCACATCCATACATGACTACTGGAAAAACCATAGCCTTGACTAGATGGACCATTGTTGGCAAAGTGATGTCTCAGCTCTTTTAATATGCTGTCTAGATTGATACAGTGATACCATGCACCATCTCATCCTCTGTTGTCCCCTTCTCCTCCCACCTTCAATCTTTCCCAGCATCAGGGTATTTTCAGATGAGTCAGTTCTTTGCATTAGGTGGCCAAAGTATTGGAGTTTCAGCTTCAACATCAGTTCTTCCAATGAATACCCAGGATAGGATGGACTGATTGGATCTCTTTGCAGTCCAAGGGACTCTCAGGAGTCTTCTCCAACACTACAGTTCAAAAGCATCAATTTTTCGGTTCTCAGCTTTCTTTATAGTCCAACTCTCACATCCATACATGACTACTGGAAAAACCATAGCCTTGACTAGATGGACCATTGTTGGCAAAGTGATGTCTCAGCTCTTTTAATATGCTGTCTAGATTGATCATAACTTTCCTTCCAAAGAGTGAGCGTCTTTTAATTTCATGGCGGCAATCATCTGCAGTGATTTTGGAGCCCAGAAAAATAAAATCTGCCACTGTTTCCACTGTTTCTCCATCTATATTCCATGAAGTGATGGGACCGGTTGCCATGATCTTCGTTTTCTGAATGTTGAGCTTTAAGTCAACTTTTTCACTTTCATCAAGAGGCTCTTTAATTCTTCTTCACTTGCTGCCATCTGTTCCACACCTAACAGAAACAAAAGCAGGATAGTCAAGGGTGATTTGTTTCCGATTCCTGTCTGCTGACTGTGTACCACATATTCTTAATTTTCTATTAGGGGTTTATGACATTACAATATTAGAAATTTGGGTTTAGAGTTAATATTCAAATGGATTGAAGAACTCAAACCACATGAAAAAGTCACTAATAATATGAAACAAGTAGCTTAACAGTATTCCGTGATGTGGGGGAAATCCATAATTATTGTACTGCTCAAGTGGGTGAGCCTGTTGTCCTGATTAGATATTCTCCCTGACCAGCTGATAAGCTTCTAACACATCCCAGAAAGCTTCCAGTGATGCTTTGCACTAGTTTGCCATTATAATAGACTGTACTTTGTAACTTGCCTCACAAAATATCACCATCCTACCAAATACCACATACCCAGTCAGGTCATTGTTCTGCTTCTTAGAATATTCCACTGCAGCATATTGGGATTTATACACAGATGCAAATGCACTAGGACTGCAAAGGTGGTTTTGAGATTCATGAATCTCCCGGACCCCCTGCTTGGTTGCCATGCTCCTTCTGGCCATGCTCTTAGCACTCCCCAAGGACCCACAGCTCCTTCTAAGTGTCAGTGACTCCCAAAGAGTATGTCCACCTGTGTAGTTAGAATTTCTAAGTCTAGTTTTGCACCCACGTCAGGTAAAATTTGAGTCCATAGCTTTTACTCCTCCTTCATCACATGCACTCACTTGCAGTCTTGATATAGTTTTTAGCATTACCCCTGCTAAGCGTTCATTGAGCAATACAGAATAGAAGCTACCAGGTTCATTTTCATGAACACACAATACTTTGCTCTTGAGTTGGCGACAGAAAACTAAGCGCTGTGTAACATGAGACACCGACTCCCCTGGGGCAGAGAGTAAGGCATGCTCACACAATGGGTGCCACTAAATGCTGTTGATTAACTATCAGCTCCTGGGAGTATAGGGACAAGCATTATTCCTCATGCATATTGTACATTTGTTTATTCATGCATAAAATATTTATGGAGCAAATAGCACTAGAGAAGAAACAGCACAAGCTTCTAGAAGCTCACAATTTATGGAAGACTTCCCCCCAGTCTCAGACCACATCCAATATCCTGGTCAGCAATTACTGGTAGTCACTCAAGGAGAACTGTCCCACAGCCACTGGTAATACCAAGTACACAACACAATTAACCCCTGCTTATATTGAGTCCTTTATAAGCCCATCAGCTGTTTGAGGGACAATGGTAATCTTTGATTGTCATGCCATGCCTTGCTTGAATGGCATCAAAGATGCTGTTCTCCCCTTTGCCTTCAGGACCAAGTGTGAGTTCTGTGTTGTGGTGGGAGAGGCTCTGTAATTACTGAGACCTGACTAATCTTGACTCATCTGTCACCACTCTCTGGTTGGTGCTTTGCTCACTAACAAAATCAGACTGCTGAACATTCCCCCCACACATCCACATGTTTCTCATTTCCTTTCATTCCTCTCTGCCTATAATGCTTCCCATTTCCATGATCCCCTTCCCCTCCCCAACTGCAATTTGGTGCAGCACCTCCAACCAGCTAATTTCTAATAATCTTTAACAGTTCAGCTGGCCATGACATCCACAGGAAATCATCCCTGACTCCAAGAACACTGGATTTTGGTACAATTCTGTATTCGTTAAAAACTATTTAGTGTACGCAGTTGCCCCTCTGCAATTTTAACAACCTATTTCTGTGTCTGCCTGATCACACTGCTGTGACCCTCTTAAAAGCAGGTCTCTGAATTATCTATTCTTATATACCCATATTGTGGGTTGGTATCTGATACAATGTAGAAATAAATGAAAAAGAATAACCAAATGCAAGAACAGTAAGATTAGCATTTGATTGTCATGCTAATCAAATGGCTGACTGAAATCACATTTGGTATTGGATAACAAATTCTGGCACCTAGAAAATAGTGTTTCTCAAATAATATGAAGACATCGGTGGTCCTGCATTTGTGCATGTGCTCCATGTGTGTCTTCAATGACCCGAGTTTTCTATAGTTTTGTTCTTCGTCCTTAATAAATGATATCCTCCAGATCTTCTCATGGTCATAAAGTGACTGCTTAGCTCCAGTCATCACATCTGCAGCCTAGGCAGGAAGAGAGCCAAGGTGTCTATTAGGATCTTGGATATCAGTGGGAGTTTCCTGGAAGAGCCTGGCCATAGAGGATATGCAGCTACTACCAGACATAAAAGAGACAGCAATAAGTAGTTTAGATTCTCTCTCCTCCTGTCTTCAGGCTTCACCTGTGCCTTCCATTCACTGTACATGGTCAGAAGCATAGGCTATAACTATAGAGTTAGGGCAGCTTGAGAAAAATTTACAAGGTCAGCTCACTATAATCAAGATATTGATCTGAGAGAAAATGAGCAAATGTCTGGCACAGACAATGGTAGTAGTAGTTTCTGTGGAATTTTTGTTTTTGCTTATTAAGCTCTAATACATGTATGGTGCTAGAGGGAATGGACCTGACTTAAGGCCATGTCCATTCTGGTCATTACAGACCTTGTTTGTAGTCAGAATCAGGGTGGGGTACGATTTGTGTTTGCCTGTTTCTGGGCTTGTGTAGGTTTACATCGTTTTCTATATGGACCTCTGTACTTGTTTCCATGTGTCAGATTTTGTGGATATGACAGATATTTTCTCAGAGGACATTGCAAAGGGGAAAAGGAGCACCTATCATCACTGCAAATCCCCAAATCTACTTTAGAGTAACCCGAGATTGATCTTTTCAAGATCACCATTACAACTGTGCTACACGCAATATGCCAGCAAATTTGGAAAACTCAGCAGTGACCACAGGACTGTAAAAGGTCAGTTTTCATTCCAATCCCAAAGAAAGGCAATGCCAAAGAATGCTCAAACCACCGCACAATTGCAATAATCTCACACACTAGCAAAGTAAAGCTCAAAATTCTTCAAGCTAGTCTTCAACAGTACATGAACCAAGAACTTCCAGATATACAAGCTGGATTTAGAAAAGGCAGAGGAACCAGAGATTAAATTGCCAACATCCCCTGGATAATAGAAAAAGCAAGGGGATTCCAGGAAAACATCTGCTTCTGCATCATTCCTATGCTAAAGCCTTTGGCTGTGTGTATCACAACAAACTGTGGAATATTCTTTAAGAGCTGGGAATACTAGACCACCTTACCTGCCTCTTGAGAAATTAGTATGCAGGTCAAGAAGCAACAGTTAGAACTGGACCTGGAATAATGGACTGGAGCATGGGTCCCTAAATCAGCACTTGGAAGACATATGATAAACTTTGTACTTCACATGCAATAAGAAAACAACTTGTGAAGACTTCTGCTCATTCCTATGCTAAAGCCTTTGGCTGTGTGTATCACAACAAACTGTGGAATATTCTTTAAGAGCTGGGAATACTAGACCACCTTACCTGCCTCTTGAGAAATTAGTATGCAGGTCAAGAAGCAACAGTTAGAACTGGACCTGGAATAATGGACTGGAGCATGGGTCCCTAAATCAGCACTTGGAAGACATATGATAAACTTTGTACTTCACATGCAATAAGAAAACAACTTGTGAAGTGAGAAGGGCTTCCCTGGTGGCTCAGAAGGTAAAGATCCTGCCTGTGATGCAGGAGACCTGGGTTCGATCCCTGAGTTGGACAGATACCCATTCCAGTATTCTTGCCTGGAGAATTCCATGGACAGAGGAGGCTGGTGGGTTACAGTCCATGGGGTCCCAAAGAGTTGGACACAACTGAGTGACTTTCATTTTCACTTTCTGAAGTTTGAGTGTTGAGTGAAAAAGAAACTGACACAACTCTAAAATAACCCAGATCTGCAGTGATCACTCAAGATACTCTTCACTGAAGAACATCTTGTCTTCCTCCTGCTCACTATTTCCTGCGATTGATTAATTTCTGCCTGCAATTTGCCTGCTTTGTGTTGATTTAAGAATGAGACTTTCTGGTAGGCCTCAGTATTCCACTCAGCAGTTAGAGTATAGCCAATCAGCAGAGAAGCAAGTTGCTATTTGTGCAGTCATCTCACTAGGCTTTCTTTGAGAACTTCTTTACTGCTATGCTGCTGATCTTCCCACTTGCTTCAGATATATTATTGAATCAAGCATGGGCTTTCTGGAAATCAGCAAAACAGATTTTTGATACCATCAGATATTCTTCAACAACATTCATGAGGTTAGTGTCATTAGAAAGAAAATTCAGATTATCTGTCTTTCTATGTATTTTTAAATGCACTTTAACTAAATAGAGTCTGATGCTACAACTGGTTCTCATTATGCACTAATTACTTGCTAAATCTGATTCAGAAGAACAAAGAAATTTTGAGTTATTCAAGGACAAAAAAATCACCAATTCTCAAAAATGTACGTTTTTTACATTCTTACTACTCAAAAATAGCTAACACATATTTCTTCACATTTGAGGGGAAAATCTCCCAGGCTAAGGAATTTGTTCCAAGTTTTGTCAAGGAAAGAATTTATGCTTTAATTTGGTTCCTTAAATAGAAGGAAGTTGGAGTAGGCAATCTTCTTGATTCTAAAATGAGTAAAGTAAGAAAAATAAATTAAAAAAATTAAAATGTATCTAAAATACTTAATAGTATTTTAGCATGAATTTTTCTTTGATTTTTTAATCTTGATTTTGACTTCCCCAAAGTGTTGTAACTCTTGATTATCTGTTAAGATTGCTCTTTTTCTCAAGTGTTTATGGACAACTTTTCACACTAGGCGCCTTCTTTGAAATTTGCAATATCACCAGCATATTGAAAGTTCTGGCATATCCCTCTGTTAAGACAATCTCCCCATTCCCTGCCAAACTTTGTTTCACAAAATAACTTATTTTCTAAACATGTTTAGTCACTGCTATGTTTTCACTTTCCATAGAAATTCTTTTTGTAAAAACAGTCGTCTTGTTTTTTGCTAAGTTTACTTGATTCTCTCAAAGTAAATCCTTAAAATGTGATTCAAATGCATCTGAATTTGTATCATTTATGTAATATAGTATTTCCATCATCATTTAGTATAGTGCTATGCTAGATATTCAATGAATGGTTCTTTAAAACTTGACTAATAACAAAATGATAGAAATGTGTAAAAATTATGTTTGCTTCTCCAAGTGAGATTTGTGATAGTTCTAAAGTTGCTTTAGGTTTTTTGGTTGAGACTTGACCTGTTTGAGTGAGACTGTACTACAGTCAGTCTGGGGCAGTAATATGTAATTGGGAAAAACATGTTTATTGCAGTGATGCACTCTTTAAGGTCCAGAGAACCTATTTCTGACCTAGAAATGCCTTCCTAATACAATTACATTATAATCACATATTGTTTGTTTTCCCTGCTGGACTGTAAATCCTGGAGGGAAAGAGTTTTGTTACCTCCTCCACCTCCATAACTAGTGCAATGACCGACAGAAATACTCAATAGATATTTCATAATGTGTGACTGAACTTGCTATTTGCATGAAGAAACTCTGCTTATAGTTCAAACTCATCCAATGCATCTACACAGTCAAGTTCTGTTTTGGAGTATAATTCAAAAAAAAAAATGTGCACCCCTATGTTCATAGCAGCACTTTTCACAATAGTCAAATCATAGCAACAATCTAAACATCCGCTGACAGGTGAATGGATAAAGATGTAGTATGTATACAAAATGGAGTATTATTTGGCCACCAAAAGAATGAAATAATGCCATTTGCAACAATATGGATGCAGCTAGAGATTATCATGCTACATAAGTCAGAAAGAGAAAGACAAATGCTATACGAATAAATTACATGTGGAATCTAAAATAAGATATGAGTGAACATATTTACAAAACAGAAACAGACTCATGGACAATCTGTTAAGATTGCTCTTTTTCTCAAGTGTTTATGGACAACTTTTCACACTAGGCGCCTTCTTTGAAATTTGCAATATCACCAGCATATTGAAAGTTCTGGCATATCCCTCTGTTAAGACAATCTCCCCATTCCCTGCCAAACTTTGTTTCACAAAATAACTTATTTTCTAAACATGTTTAGTCACTGCTATGTTTTCACTTTCCATAGAAATTCTTTTTGTAAAAACAGTCGTCTTGTTTTTTGCTAAGTTTACTTGATTCTCTCAAAGTAAATCCTTAAAATGTGATTCAAATGCATCTGAATTTGTATCATTTATGTAATATAGTATTTCCATCATCATTTAGTATAGTGCTATGCTAGATATTCAATGAATGGTTCTTTAAAACTTGACTAATAACAAAATGATAGAAATGTGTAAAAATTATGTTTGCTTCTCCAAGTGAGATTTGTGATAGTTCTAAAGTTGCTTTAGGTTTTTTGGTTGAGACTTGACCTGTTTGAGTGAGACTGTACTACAGTCAGTCTGGGGCAGTAATATGTAATTGGGAAAAACATGTTTATTGCAGTGATGCACTCTTTAAGGTCCAGAGAACCTATTTCTGACCTAGAAATGCCTTCCTAATACAATTACATTATAATCACATATTGTTTGTTTTCCCTGCTGGACTGTAAATCCTGGAGGGAAAGAGTTTTGTTACCTCCTCCACCTCCATAACTAGTGCAATGACCGACAGAAATACTCAATAGATATTTCATAATGTGTGACTGAACTTGCTATTTGCATGAAGAAACTTGCTTATAGTTCAAACTCATCCAATGCATCTACACAGTCAAGTTCTGTTTTGGAGTATAATTCAAAAAAAAAAAATGTGCACCTCTATGTTCATAGCAGCACTTTTCACAATAGTCAAATCATAGCAACAATCTAAACATCCGCTGACAGGTGAATGGATAAAGATGTAGTATATATACAAAATGGAGTATTATTTGGCCACCAAAAGAATGAAATAATGCCATTTGCAACAATATGGATGCAGCTAGAGATTATCATGCTACATAAGTCAGAAAGAGAAAGACAAATGCTATACGAATAAATTACATGTGGAATCTAAAATAAGATATGAGTGAACATATTTACAAAACAGAAACAGACTCATGGACATAGAGACCAGATTTGTGCTTGCCAAGAAGGAGGGGGATGGGGAAAAGAAGGCTTGGGGGTTTGGGATCAGCAAATGCAAACTGTTATATATAGTATGGAAAAACAACAAAGCCCTACTATATAGCACAGGAAACTATAGTCAGTATCCCATGGTAAATCATAATGGAAAATCATGTGAAAAAGAATATATACAAATATATAGTAAATACAAAAATGAATATTTTTATATCACAGCAAAGTAGTTTATGTGTACATACCCAGCAGAAATTAACACATTTTAAATCAATTATACTCAACAAATTTTTTTTTTTTTTAAGTTCTATGGTTTGGTGATGTGGTTTCATAACATGAAGTTCATGAGCAGCTCATGACCTGGTAGGGAAATTTCCATACTTACAATTTTCATCATAAATATAATTTCAAAGGAAATGTTTTAATTCTCACAGGTTTCCTTGTATTAATGAATGGCTTATTTCCCAGAGTTTGTTTCTTACACTTATTGCTATAAGTTTGAAAACTTTATTTGAGATTGAGCTGTCATGTTAATCACTAATAAACTTCTTTCATGCATTATAACCACAAATGATTGTGCTGGTTTTGACTTCCAAGAAGTGAAATTTGCTCAGTTGTGTCTGACTCTTTGTGACCCCATGGACTATACAGTCCATGAATAATGGAGTGGGCACCTTTCCCTTCTCCAGGGGATCTTCCCAACCCAGGGATTGGACCCAGATCTCCCACATTCTAGGCAGATTCTTTACCAGCTGAGCCAGAAGGGAAGCACCAAATCATATTTAAGAGATGAGTCAGCTGAGATACCTTCATAAAGCTGGATTCAAAATGTAGCTGCCCATAATTTAAAGCTGTTTGTTTTCTGGAAAATTTGTGACTTCTCCATAAATGGAAGTAAACTCAGCTAAATCAAGCTACAAATCAACTAAAAGGCATATAACAGAAAAAGAAAAACTATTTAAAGGTGATTTTAAAACCTCTTAAGTGGGAGGAAATGTATGGACTTTGAAGATGGGCCTCAGGATTGCAAAAAAGAAAAAAAAAAAGCTAACTCCATATTTTTCCTTGTCTTTAATACTGGGAATAATAATACTTATTCTTCAGAGTTGAGAAGAAACTAAGATGGTGCCTCATGCTCTTAGGTGTGCTTTAGATTGGAACTATTATTCTACAGCTTTATATGGGATTCTTATTCCACAAGTAAGACAATGTAGCCTTTAATTCTCCACATTAAAACTAGCTTTTAATGCATCCCACTCAACACTCCATAGAATGTGCAGTCTTTAATTTCTGCCTTGAACTCCCTTTTCCATCATAGCTTCTGTAATTAAAGACAAAAGGGAACTTATATGTTGAATTTCCTGGCAAATAGATAGGGAAAAAATGGAAATAGTGGCAGACTTTATTTTTTTGGACTCCACAATCACTGCAGATGGTGTCTGCAGCCATGAAATTAAAAGATGCTTGCCCCTTGGAAGAAAAACTATGAGAAGCCTAGACAGTATATTAAAAAGCAGAGATATCACTTTGCCAACAAAGATCTGTATATTCAAGGCTATGGTTTTTCCAGAAGTCATGTACAGATGTAAGAGTTGGGCCATAAAGAGTGCTGAGCATGTAAGGATTGATGTTTTTGAACTGTGGTGCTGGAGAAACTCTTGTGAGTCCCTTGGATAGCAAGGAGATCAAACCAGTCACTCTTAAAGGAAATCAACTCTGAATACTGATGCTGAAGCTGAAGCACCAACTCATTGACCACCTGATATGAAGAGCCAACTCATTATAAAAGACCGTGATGCTGGGAAAGATTGAGAGCAGGAGGAGAAGGTGGCAACAGAGGATGAGATGGTTGGACAGCATCACTGATTCAATGGTCATGAGTTTGAATAAACTCTGATGGATAGTAAGAACAGGGAAGCCTGGCATGCTGCAGTCCACAGGGTCTCAAAGATTTGGCCATGACTGAGAGACTAAATATCACAACATGTCAGACTTATTACACTCTCAAGGCTAGGATGTAAGAACTAAATGGAATATCTTAAGAAGAAAATACTTGATAAACTTCTTGAGGGCTGAAGTTTTCATCTGAATTTCTGAGTCTGTAATCTTGGTGGAAATTAGAGGAATGTGCTAAGTAATTCTGTAATCATAAGAATGATTATTCTATGTAAGAGCCATGGAATGTTAACTGTTTAGAGGAAAAAGCTATCACCAAAGCATACACATAGTTGTCTTCAATATTGGGAGATAGCAATTGATAGAATTTCTCATCTGAGTGTATTATCCAACTCATCTACAGACTCAGTTAGATACAGTTTTCCTTCCATTCACTATTTGTACAGTGGAGTTAACACTGGCATCAGACATAAAGAGTATATGCTATGGGTGTTATTATTACCTTTAATTATTTGAGGATTAAGAGACCCTAAATACATAAGATAATAACATCAAAGGTCACTGATCATGATCACCATAACAAATACGATAATAAAAATTTTCAAAAAGGCAGGAATTCCCAAAATGTCACATAGAGACATGAAGTGAGCAAATACATTTGGAAAAATGACATCAATAGACTTGCTTGATGCAAGGTTGTCACAGATCTCCAATTTGTAAAAATTACAGTATTTGTGACCCCACAGTCTACCCAGTCTTGCCCATGAGAGTCCAGGATCTCAGGCAGAGGTGTGGGTTGGCGGTGGCCTGCTGCAGGGTCAGGGGCACTGAATGCATCACTGCGCCCATGGGACCTTTTGAAGGAGGTTAATATTATCTTCATTACATCCACCACACTTTGGCCTCAGGTCAAACAACAAGGAGGGAACACAGACTCACATATCAACAGAAAATTGGATTACAGATTTACTAAGCATGGCCCTGCCCATCAGAACAAGACCCAGTTTCCCACTCAGTCAGTCTCTCCCATCAGGAAACTTCCATAAACCTCCTATCCTTATCC
The DNA here is from genome assembly GCA_006408675.1 of Madoqua kirkii. Taxonomy (NCBI): domain Eukaryota; kingdom Metazoa; phylum Chordata; class Mammalia; order Artiodactyla; family Bovidae; genus Madoqua; species Madoqua kirkii. The sequence goes on from SJYC01135358.1 coordinate 12,865, forward strand.
TTCAGAGAGCAGACAGAATGAAAACCACAATCACAGAAAACTAACCAAACTGATCAGATGGCCACAGACTTGTTTAACTCAATGAAACTATTAGGCATGCCACCATGTAGGGTTACCCAAGATGGACAGGTTACGGTGGAGAGTTCTGCCAAATTTGGTCCACTGGAGAAGGGGATGACAAACCACTTCAGTATTCTTGCCTTGAGAACACCATAAGCAGGATGAAAAATCAAAAAGACAGGACACTGAATGATGAACTCCTCAGGTTGGTAGGTGACCAATATGCTACTGGAGAACAGTGGAGAAATAACTCCAGAAAGAATGAAGAGATGGAGCCAAAGCAAAACAAACACCCAGTCGTGGATGTGACCGGTGATGTAAATAAAGCCCGATGCTGTAAAGAACAATATTGCATAGAAACCTGAAACATTAGGTCCATGAATCAAGGCAAATTGGAAGTGGTCAAACAAGAGATGGCAAGAGTGAACATCAACATTTTAGGAAACAGTGAAGTAAAATGGGCTGGAGTGGGTGAATTTAACTCAGATGACCGTTATATCCACTACTATGGTCAGGAACCCCTTAGAAAAAATGAAGTAGCCCTCAGAATCAACAAAATAGTCCAAAATACAGTACTTGGGTGCAATCTCAAATGCAACAGAATGATCTCTGTTTGTTTCCAAAGCAACCAACATTATCACAGTAATCCAAGTCTAGACCCCACCAGTAAAGCTGAAGAAGGTGAAGCTGAATGGTTCTATGAAGACCTACAAGGCCTTCTAGAACTAACACCCCCAAAAGATGTCCTTTTCATTATAGGGGACTGGAATGCAAAAGTAGGAACTCAAGAGATACCTGGAGTAACAGGCAAATTTGGCCTTGGAGTAAAAAACAAAGCAGGCAAAGGCTAACAGAGTTTTGCCAAGAGAACGCACTGGTCATAGATAACACCTTCTTCCAACAACACAAGAGAAGACTCTATATATGGACATCACCAGATGGTAAATATTGAAATCAAATTGATTATATTCTTTACAGCCAAAGATGTAGAAGCTCTATACAAGTCAGCAAAAACAAGATGGGGAGCTGACTGTGGCTCAGATCATGAACTCCTTATTGAAAAATTCAGACTAAAATTGAAGAAAGTAGGGAAAACCACTAGACCATTCAGGTATGACCTAAATCAAATCCCTTATGATTATATAGTGGAACTGACAAACAGATTTAAAGGGTTAGATCTGATAGAGTGCCCGAAGAACTATGGATGGAGGTTCATGACATTGTACAGGAGACAGTGATCAAGCCTATCCCCAAGAAAAAGAAATACAATGAGGCAAAATGGTTGTCTGAGGAGGCCTTACAAATGGCTGAGAAAAGAAGAGAAGTGAAAGGCAAAGGAGAAAAGGAAACATTATTCCCATTTGAATGCAGAGTTCTAAAGAATAGCAAGGAGAGATGAGAAAGCCTTCCTCAGTGATCAATGCAAAGAAATAGAGGAGAACAATAGAATGGGAAAGACTAGAGATCTCTTCAAAAAAATTAGAGATATCAAGGGAACATTTTATGCAAAAATGGGCACAATAAAGGACAGAAATGGTATAAGCCTAACAGACTGTATTATGAAGAGGTGGCAAGAATACACAAAAGAACTATACAAAAAAGATCTTCACCACCCAGATAATCATGACGGTGGGATCACTCACCTAGAGCCAGACAACCTGGAATGCAAAGTCAAATGGGCCTTAGGAAGCATCACTATGAACAAAGCTAGAGGACGTGATGGAATTCCAGTTCAGCTATTTCAAATCCTAAAAGATGACGCTGTGAAAGTGCTGCACTCAATATGCCAGCAAATTTGGAAAACTCAGCAGTGATCACACTACTGTAAAAGTTGTTTTCATTCCAGTCCCAAAGAAAGGCAATGCCAAAGAATGCTCAAATCAATGCACAATTGTACTCATCTCACACACTAGCAAAGTACTGCTCAAAATTCACCAAGCCAGGCTTCAGCAGCATGTGAACTGAAACTTCCAGATGTTCAAGCTGGTTTTAGAAAAGGCAGACGAACCAGAGATCAAATTGCCAACATCTGCTGGATCATGGAAAAAGCAAGAGAGTTCCAGAAAAAACATCTATTTCAGCTTTATAGACTATGCCAAAGCCTTTGACTATGTGGATCACAATAAACTGTGGAAAATTCTGAGAGAGATGGGAATACTAGACCACCTGATCTGCCTCCTGAGATATGTATACAGGTCAAGAAACAACAGTTAGAACTGGACATAGAACAACAGATTGGTTCCAAATAGGAAAAGGAGTGCATCAAGCTGTATATCGTCACCCTGCTTATTTAACTTATATGCAGAGTACATCATGAGAAATGCTGTGTTGGGTGAAGCACAAGCTGGAATCAAGATTGCTGGGAGAAAAACCAATAACCTCAGATATGTAGATGACACTACCTTTATGGCAGAAAGTGAAGAAGAACTAAAGAGTCTCTTGATGAAAGTGAAAGAGGATAATGAAAAAAACTGGCTTAAAACTCAACACTCAGAAAACTAAGATCATGGCATCCGGTCCCATCACTTCATGGGAAATAGATGGGGAAACAATGGAGGAAGCAACAGTTAGAACTGGACATGGAACAACAGACTGGTTCCAAATAGGAAAAGGAGTACGTCAAGGCTGTATATTGTCACCCTGCTTATTTAACTTATATGCAGAGTACATCATGAGAAATGCTGTGTTGGGTGAAGCACAAGCTGGAATCAAGATTGCTGGGAGAAAAACCAATAACCTCAGATATGTAGATGACACTACCTTTATGGCAGAAAGTGAAGAAGAACTAAAGAGTCTCTTGATGAAAGTGAAAGAGGATAATGAAAAAAACTGGCTTAAAACTCAACACTCAGAAAACTAAGATCATGGCATCCGGTCCCATCACTTCATGGGAAATAGATGGGGAAACAATGGAAACAGTGGCAGACTTTATTTTTCTGGGCTCCAAAATCATTGCAAATGGTGACTGTTGCCATGAAATTAAAAGACACTTGTTCCTTGGAAGAAAAGCTATGACAACCCTAGACAGCATATTAAAAAGTGGAGACATTACTTTGCCAACAAAGTTCCTTCTAGTCAAAGCTATGGTTTTTCCAGTAGTCATGTAGGAATGTGAGAGTTGACCATAAAGAAAGTTGAGCACCAAAGAATTGATGCTTTTGAACTGTGGTGTTGGAGAAGACTCTTGAGAGTCCCTTGGACTGCAAGGAGATCCAACCAGTCCATCCTAAAGGATATCAGTCCTGGGTGTTCATTGGAAGGACTGATGTTAAAACTCCAATACTTTGGCCACCTGACGCAAAGAACTAACTCATTTGAAAAGACCCTGATGCTGGGAAAGATTGAGGGCAAGAGGAGAAGGGGACGACAGAGCATGAAATGGTTAGTTAGCATCACTGACTAGTTGGGCATGAGTGAGGACACTTGGGGAGTTGGTGATGGATGGGGAAGCCTGGTGTGCTGCAGTTCATGAGTTTGTAAGGAGTTGGATATGACTAAGTGACTGTCCAGAATTGAACTGAAAAATGTTTGTGAAGCACAGTAAAGGAAGCATCTATAAAGTGATATAGCCTGATAACCTAACAATTGAAGTATATTTTAAAACTGAAAGTTGTATACAAATAAAAGTCACTATTATAATATAGATTGAAACATAGTATGTGTGTGTGTGTATGACTTTTGGCTGTCTTTTACATTTTACATTAAGCTTCCCAAGTACTCAGGGTACTATTAAAAACTGTGCCCAAACCAGAAACTTATTATGCTATATGTAATGATTTCAGTTCAGTTCAGTTCAGTCACTCAGTCATGTCTTACTCTGCGACCACATGGAGTGCAGCACGCCAGACCTCCATGTCCAATACCAACTCCCAGAGTTTACCCAAACTCATGTCCATTGAGTTGGATGGTGATGCCATCCAACCGTCTCATTCTCTGTCATCCCTTTCTCCCACCATCGATCTTTCCCAACATCAGGGTCTTTTCCAGTGAGTCAGCTCTTTGCCTCAGGTGGCCAAAGCATTGGAGTTTCAACTTCAACATCAGTCTTTCCAAGGAACACTCAGGACTGATCTCTTTTAGGATGGACTGATTGGATCTCCTTGCAGTCCAAGGGGCTCTCAAGAGTCTTCTCCAACACCACAGTTCAAAAGTATCAATTCTTTGGTGCTCAACTTTCTTTATAGTCCAACTCTCACATCCATACATGACTACTGGAAAAACCATAGCCTTGACTAGATGGACCTTTGTTGGCAAAGTAATGTCTCTGCTTTTCAATATGCTGTCTAGGTTGGTCATAACTCTTCTTCCAAGAAGTAAATGTCTTTTAATTTCATGGTTGCAGTCACCATCTGCAGTGATTTTGGAGCCCCCACATATGAAGTCTGCCACTGTTTCCATTGTTTCCCCATCTATTTCCCATGAAATGATGGGACCGGATGCCATGATCTTTGTTTTCTGAATGTTGAGCTTTAAGCCAAATTTTTCACTCTCCTCTTTCATTTTCACCAAGAGGCTCTTTAGTTCTTTTTCACTTTTCATCTAAGGGTGGTGTCATCTGCATGTCTGATGTTATTGATATTTCTCCCAGTAAATATAATGATTTAATATTCTATAATGAAGGTTTTGCACATCCATGGAGAAATGGAAGATTACTTAGTAAATTACATTGGCAGAACTGGCAAACTATTTGAAACAAAGGTGAATTTGTTCCCTCCTTTTTAGGGAATATTTGTCATTTCTGCCAACTCAACATCTTTTGAATACCTATGTTATACTTGGCAAACTTCCCATATTCTAAATTCTGTCTCTCTAAAGTCAAAATTTGGAATTGTCTCCCAGCCTCCTTCAAAGGTAGATAAGGGCATTAGATCAAGGCTTCAAAAACTGTGTCGACTAGCTTGTGACTCTGGTCATAAGTAAGTGAAGAAATGGGTGATGTTCAGACTGCATCATTTGACTGGGATGTCTGATTTTCCTTATTCGTAATCATGGTTCCTGACTGATATGTCATTTTACCCAAGATAACCAGAAGAAATTGGAGATGGGTTAAATAATTAAAATTTAAAATTTAGATTTTCAAACTTATACAAATTTTAAAATTCCCATCAACTCTAGGTACTAGAAATCATTTAACTTTTTATAAGGAAGAAATTACAAAATAAAAAATAATATATTGATAATAAAATGGAATTGTCTCCCAGCCTCCTTCAAAGGTAGATAAGGGCATTAGATCAAGGCTTCAAAAACTGTGTCGACTAGCTTGTGACTCTGGTCATAAGTAAGTGAAGAAATGGGTGATGTTCAGACTGCATCATTTGACTGGGATGTCTGATTTTCCTTATTCGTAATCATGGTTCCTGACTGATATGTCATTTTACCCAAGATAACCAGAAGAAATTGGAGATGGGTTAAATAATTAAAATTTAAAATTTAGATTTTCAAACTTATACAAATTTTAAAATTCCCATCAACTCTAGGTATGAGAGAGCATTTAACTTTTTAAAAGGAAGAAATTACAAAATAAAAAATAATATATTGATAATAAAAATAGAATTGTTTTCTATTTTTATAAATACATCCAACAAATAACATGCAATAGATTAATTGCTTTATTATCCAATAAATTTATATAAGATTTCTGACTATACAAATATTACTACTTAAAGCTTGAATTGGAATTGAGAAAAGAT
>SJYC01135361.1:0-25754 GCA_006408675.1 Madoqua kirkii
CCCCCCCCCCCCCCCGCAAAGTAAAATAAGTTCTGTCACTGTTTCCATTGTTTCCACTGTTTTCCATTGTTTCTATTTGTCATGAACTGATGGGGACCAGATGCCATGATCTTAGTTTTCTGAATGCTGAGTTTAAAGCAAAATTTTTCATTGTCTTCTTTCGTTTTCATCAAGAGGCTCTTGAGTTCTTCGTTTTCTTCCATAAGAGTGGTGATCTGCATATCTGAGGTTACTGATATTTCTCATGGCAATCTTGATTCCAGCTTGTGCTTCATCCAGCCCAGCGTTTCTCATGATGTACTCTGCATAAAGGTTAAATAAGCAGGGTGACAATATACAGCCTTGATGTACTCCTTTTCCTTTGGAACCAGTCTGTTGTTCCATGTCCAGTTCTAACTGCTGCTTCCTGACCTGCATACTGATTTCTTAGAAGGCAGGTGATGTGGTCTGGTATTCCTATCTTTTCCCCACAGTTTGTTGTGATCCATACAGTCAAAGACTTTGGCATAGTCAATAATGCAGAAGTTGAGGCCAGGATACTGGAGTGGGTAGCCTTTCCCTTCTCCAGGGTATCTTCCTCACCGAGACTGAATCCAGATCTCACACATTGCAGGCATATTCTTTACCAGCTGAGCCACAAGAGAAGCCCGTGACTCTGTTACTGCTTCGCTGTTAGCTCACTTGTTTTGTTTTTTTAGATTCTATATGTAAGTGAAATCATACAGTATTTGTCTTTCTCTGTCTGATTTATTTCACTTAGTGTAATACCCTCTGTATTACCATCAATGTCATTTCAAAAGCAAAATTCCATTCTTTTTTATGGCACATTGTATATATATAAGCACAGTTTGGTTCTTTCTTATCTTTAGTTGTAGAAGATCTGTTCTGCTAATCTGGTCTTTCTCATCAATAGCCTCTCTGAAATAGAGAACTTTTAGTGTGACTCTGGGAGGAGACAAGCTAGGGGTCTTTCTGTTTCATCATCTTGGCTACTCCCTCCTGCCTCTTTCACTTTGGTTAGTTAGAGTTAGGTTTTGTTCCTTGCAGCTAAAGAGCCTAACAAATATACAGCTTATAAACATTTATTTCAATATATAAGAACATAAAATTAAATTGAAAGCACATTACTATTTTACATATTTATAATACATGTGCTAAGTGGTAAGTTGCCTCAGTCATGTCCAGTGATTTGCAACCCCCATGGACTGTAGCTTGCCAGGCTCTTCTGTCCTTGGGATTCTTCAGGCAAGAATATTAGAGTGGGTTGACATGCCATCCCCCAGGGTATCTTCCTGAACTAGAGATCCAATCCACGTCTCTTATGTTTCCTGCATTGGCAGGTATGTTCTTTACCACCAGTGGCACTGGAAAGCCTGTTTATAATAAATAATTCTACTGAAATAGCAGGAATACTATAGTCACATAAATTTTCAATTTTCATTCCTCACTTCTTGGACCAAGTTCAAGACCTTTCTCTATAATAATTTCATTGTAATTGGCTTGAATGATAGACATGAACAATGCCAACTTTTCAGGTTTAAGGCGAGAATAGTTAGATATAGGCTGACAGGTATTGGAGGAGAGTTTATCAGCTTAATTTAAAGTGCATGCTGAGGAAGATAGTTACATACAGATTTTTTGTTTTGTTTTGTTGTACCTAACTTGCACAAAAGCCTGTGTCTTTTATTGTTGTTCAGTTGCTCAGTCGGATCCAACACTTTGCAACCACATGGACTACAACATGCCAGGTTTCCCTGTCCTTCACCATCTCCTGAAGCTTGCTCAAACTTATGCCCATTGAGTCGGTGATGTCATCCAACCATCTCATCCTCTGTCATCCCCTTCTCCTCCTGCCCCAAATCCTTCCCAGCATCATGGTCTTTTATAATGAGTAGGCTCTTCACATCAGGTGGTTAAATTATTGGATCTTCAGCTTCATCATCAGTCCTTCTAATGAATATTCAGGGTTGATTTCCTTTAGGATGGACTGGTTGGATCTCCTTGCAGTCCAAGGGTCTCTCAAGAGTCTTTTCCAACACCACAGTTTGAAAGTATCAATTCTTCAGTGCTCAGCTTTCTTTGTATTCCAACTCTCACATCCATACATGACTACTGGAAAAACCATACCCTTGACTAGATGGACCTTTATTGGTAAAGTAATGTCTTTGCTTTTTAATATGCTGTCTAGGCTTGTCATAGCTTTTCTTCCAAGGAGCAAGGTTTTTTTGTTTTTTGTTTTTTTTTTAAATTTCATGGCTGCAGTCACCATCTGGAGCAATTCTGGAGCCCCTCAGAATAACATATGTCACTGTTTCCATTGTTTGCCCATCTATTTGCTATGAAGTGATGGAAGCAGAGCAGATGCCATGATCTTCACTTTTGAATGCTGAATTTTAAGCCAGCTTTTTCACTCTCCTCTTTCACTTTCATCAAGAGGCTCTTTAGTTGTTCTTCGCTTACTGGGATAAGGGTGGTGTCATCTGCATATCTGAGGCTATTGGTATTTCTCCCAGCAATCTTGCTTCCAGCTTGTGCTTCATCCAGCCCAGCAGTTCACATGATGTACTCTGTATATAAGTTAAATAAACAGGGTTACAATATACAGACTTGATGAATACCTTTCCCAATTTGGAAGCAGTCCATTATTCTATGTCTGGTTCTAACTTGCCTCTTGACTTGCATACAGGTTTCTCAGGAGTCAGGTAAGGTGGTGGTAGTCCCATCTGTTTTAGAATTTTCTAGAGTTCTTTGTGATCCACACAGTCAAAGGCTTTAATGTAGTCAACAAAGAAGAAGTAGGTGTTTTTCTGGAATTATCTTGCTTATCTTTTATATCTGGCCATTTAATAAATTGTTTAACACCAAAGTATTGATTTTACAATTGTATGAGTAACCATCTTGATTTATAACTCTTCTCAAAAGATATAGAAATATAAATCTCCACATAGAAAAATTTCATTTACATGGACTTTGAGGGAAAAGGTTAGTATACATATTTCTGGACTCAAATGCATTTCTGGACAAATAAAAAATTTAGAACCATGTTTATTGTTCCCTCTCCCTTTTCCATGTTTCATTGAACCACATGAGTACCAGATGAAGATTTCTCGGAATTTCAGGTATAATGACACCATAGAGGTTTTGCATTTTAGAAAACATGTAGAGTCTACATGGAGTACAAGACTCCTAAATCTTGATATTCATAAGACATAGGGCATTTTGTTTTGGCCAAGTTCTTAATTTTAACTCCACTACAGCCTGATGAATCAGATTATTTGATTGTTATTTTAGGGATGAAAAATCTGAAGCTAAGAATTCAGGTGAGATCCACTAAATTCCCTCAGGTGGGAAATGTAGAAGCACAGATTATAATCTTGGCTTTTTGGCACTAGAGCCTATATTCTTTACATTTCCTCCACTACCTTTCTAAATTCCTTTTAAAGCAGGATGGTTCAACTCAACTTCTCAGCAACATAAATCCCCAGATACCCTTTATGCATTACTGTTGTCCACTCCCTTTAAAAGTTTTCATTCACTTTACAGGAAGATTCTTGTTATGGAGATTTTTAGCCTTATCATCTTTTGAGATTTGATTTGTTTGACATGAGAGGATACAAACACACATGTAGCAAACCTCAATCTTCAAACTAATAACAAGCTGTAGAGGAGATAAGAAATAAAAATATCAACTTACAATTTCAATGAACCACAGAATTTCAAGACTTGAAAGGAATCTTAAGTCATCAAGTTCAAATTCTAGTATTTCTGAATTTATTCTGTGCACCCAGCTCAAAACTAGTGTTATTTCAGAAAATCCTGTGCGACACAGTCACAATGAAAATTTAGTCAGTATTTGTGCTAAATACTATTCTAATTGAATTACCCAGATAGCCATTAAGTTAGTTTGATTTTTTCCATAACATATTAATGGAAAAACCTGAAGGAACTTTTTGGTTAACTTTCTACATATATATATATATATATATATATAAGCATAGTCCCTAATGTATATGTATGTATGCTACTGCTGCTAAGTCCCTTCATTCGTGTCCGACCCTGTGCAACCCCAGAGATGGCAGCCCACCAGGTTCCGCCATCCCTGGGATTCTCCAGGCAAGAACACTGGAGTGGGCTGTCATTTCCTTCTCCAATGCATGAAAGTGAAAAGTGAAAGTGAAGTCACTCAGTCGTGTCTGACTCTTAGCGACCCCATGGACTGCAGCCTATCAGGCTCTTCTGTCCACGAGATTTTCCAGGCAAGAGTACTAGAGTGGGGTGCCATCACCTTCTCCATATGTATGTATGTATGTATGTATGTATGTATATATATATATATATATATATTATGCTCTCCATTGAAATATTTACTGAGATGTGTATAAGAGACAGATCTTGTAGTTTCCTTTGATGCATAAGAGTTTTTAATTTTGATCAAGTCTGAATTACCTGGATTTTCTTTAGTGGCTTATGTTTATAGGTATCATAGCTAAGAAATCATTGCCTAATCCAAGATCACAGGATTTAAGCCTATATTTTTCTAAGAGTGTCATGGTTTTAAATCGTAGAATTTTATCCATTTTGAGTAAATTTTTGTATATGATTAATCAGTCCATCTTTTTTCTTTTTATGTGACTATCCAGCTGTCCTGATAGCAAATGCTGAAAAAGATCATTTTTTCTTCATTTAATTGATGTGACACTCTAGCCAAAAGTCAACTAGCCATAGATATACAGGTTTATTTCTGAACTCTCAAGTCTAGTTCATTGATCTAAATGTCTTCTTGATTATTTACAACTCTACCAAATTCTAAAATTGAGAAGTCTGAGTCCTTCAACTTTGTTCTTTTGAGGATGGTTTTGTTTATCCTGGGTCTCTTGTATCTTCATACAAATTTTAGGACCAGTTTCTCCCCAGTTTATTCATTTCTGCAACAGAGACAGTCAGATAGACTCCTATAAACTTATTTAACTTCCTTAAAGTCACATTGCTAACAGCAGTCAGAATCTGAACACAAGAGATCCGGCTCTAGGACTGCTGTGTTACATTTCCTCATGGAATTGGAGAATAGACAACTTGCTTTCCACAGAGATCCTGCCACTACTCAGGCCACAAATATGATGACTTTGGGAATGATGTTCTTATTATCGCTCCTAACTTCTTTTCCTGTTCTATAAGAAGCTATTGATTTTTAGTTATTTATTTTGCTATTGGGTAACTTACTGATGTCAGTGATTAGCTGTAATAGCTTTTCAGTGATGCTGTCTGAGTTTTCTAGGTGTACAATCATAACATCTACAAATAAGAACACTTTTTCTTCCTTCATTCCAATTGTTGTACCTAATATCGGTTATCCGGTTTATTAGATTGAGTATAATGCAGTTTTCTTATAAATTAATTGGAATGATGAAAATGTGGTAGAATTTTGGAGCTTCAATAAGTGGTTATGAAGCTTTTCAAGTATAATGTAGTAATGGTCTGGCCTAAATAATGACATGGAAAAATCAATATATGTTTAGACAGGGGTTTATATAAAAATTGACTAAACTTAAAGATATGGCCTAGGAAACCACTAAAAGGTTTAGAAACTAAGGCATGCAAGTCTAATTGATAATGATCAGGAAATTGACTCTATTTTAATAGCTGCTGAATTCCACTAATCTATTCATCTGAAGTGAGGTGATTAGAAAGAAATAATTAGAATTTTCAGTTTGTAAACAATTCTAGGAATGTGTTTCTAAGTGAAACAGGCTGTAGCACTGTTTATGACATATATTTTTAAATATGTACAGACTCTTTGTGTCTATTTGCTCTACCTATCTATAACATATACTGTATAAAATTAGCATGATGCTTGTCCAATTTATAAAGTAACTTAAACACTATTCTGACTCATTTAACCTTTTAAAACCCTGAAATGGATAATACACTGTTTTTTAAGTTTAGTCCACTCATCTCAGAATTATTAGGATAGATCTTAAAAGATGGGTGTTGAGGGAAGATTCTTAATTTAATTGTTCTAGCACAGATCCTCATTTCAGTTCAGTTCAGTTGCTCAGTTGTGTCCAACTCTTCGCAACCACATGGACTGTAGCACACCAGGCCTCCCTGTCCATCACCAACTTCCGGAGTTTACTCAAACTCATGCCCGTTGAGTCAGTGATGCCATCCAACCATCTCATCCTCTGTTGTCCCCTTCTTCTCCCACCTTCAGTCTTTCCCAGCATCACGGTCTTTTCACATGAGTCAGCTCTTTGCACCAGGTGGCCAAAGAATTGGAGTTTCAACTTCAACATCAGTCCTTCCAATGAACTCTCAGGACTGATTTCCTTTAGGATGGACTGGTTGAATTTCCTTTCTATCAGGACTCTAAAGAGTCTTCTCCAACTGGAATCTACATTTTTAGCTATCAGTGCAGGTGATTCTGATAAATTTGTTCACAGACTACAAACTGAGAAACCCTGATACAGGTCTTTACATTTGCGCCAGCACTTTGAATTTCTGTGTTGAATTTGGTATACCTATCACTGCCATTCATATTCCAAACTCAAGCACCTTCTAATGTTTCTCTGAGTTTGGCAGTGTGTCAAGTGTTTCTGTATCCCTGTTCATATAGTTCTGATTTCTTAGAGTATCATGACTTACCTACCAGATTATTAGTCAAGCTATCCTTCTAAACTCTGTTCAGTCTCAGGGGAATCTTGGTTCTCATCTCCAGGGTGAGACTGAGGGCTTGCATGTCCCTCACAAGTGGCAGATGCAGCTAAGCCATTCTTTCATTGTAGTGGGAATGAGCAGAAGGACCATAGGTGGGGCATCTTTTCTGAAAATATATGGAAGCCTCTGCAGCAGGCTCCAGCCTATGAAAATATTCCGCCATTTGCTGAACTTTCTGTTACAAGCAAATAAGGATCCAATAAAGGCAATTAAAAAATATATATATATATATATATACATACTTCTGTCACTACTTGTTTTACTGCTTACTCCCAAGGAGAGGCAGAACAATATTTAGTATGGTCTACTTTATTAAAATGAAAGGAGATACTGTATATAAGCATAAGGAAAAGAAAAAAAGCTGAATGCACAGAGATTTTGCCTACTTGCCATGGCTTCCTCCAGGGATAAAGAAAATGAGGAAAGGATAAAAATATATTACCACTAAAACTGAACAGTGATTATCAACCTCTTTCTGTAATGAAGAATAGATTTCCAATAATTGCAAGAGTGATAGAGATTAAAAAAATCTAATAGTGAACCAGAAATATAATATACTTAGACTTATTTATTTGGAAGTAGGTAGACATTCTCCATTTCTTGTTCAAAACTCAACCTACATATGACTGGGAGGATGATCAGGCAGCACTCTGAGATACTGGAAAAAGGAAAGGTACAGTGGTGGTGTATCATGGGAGCTATACACCCCACCAGTCAGTCTCTGGATTTGAGATCGAAATGCAGCAAGCCCAGGTCACAGCAGTCATTGGTGAATTCAGTCTTGTATTATCGCCTCTGATTGCATGAGCAGCAGACAGTCATGGACTGGCTCAAAGACAATCTGTGTCAGGGCCAGATACTCAGAATTCAACCATGAGCTCTACTTAGCATGTCATTATAATGGCCAGTTTTAAAAATAAAATAAACAAAATAAATATAGCCTACCATACCAACCAACCAGCTGACCAACCAAAACACTGCAGAACAAGAGAAAGAAAATAGCATCCTGAAGACAGTCCTCAAAGAAGATATCCCAAGCTGTTTCAGTCATCGGCAGCATTTTTGTGGCGAATTTACACTTCCAGAACCAAATCTGATAGAGGCAGTCCTCATTTGAATGAAGAGTTCCCAAAATATCTGTTTAGAAACAGTCTGTCTTAGCATATTACCATTTATATAATCTGGAAGACGTTTTTGCAATAACTTTTTTTCTTTCCTGGTAAAAGAAAGGGGGAGCCCCATCTCTCCTTATTCTCCTGGGTGGTCCTGCATAGGCGCAGAAAGGGTGCAATTTGTCCTTCTTTCCGAGATCCTAAGTGGAGGTTATTGCTCTGCCTTTATTGTTGGCTGCATTCTCAGCACTGCCTCACTCCTGGTGGTTTGTGTGAGAGCCCAATAGGGGGCTTCCATTATCTTTCCCTAAGTGTTGCCTTCTTTGCTTTCCCCCTTGTTTTCTTTCTTTCTGCAGATATCTTCATTTTCTTTTTGCTAGGATGTTTCTTTGAAAAAGGAGAAAGTCGTATGCTTCCTTTAAAGTATACCTCATTGAAAACATAGAGAAGAGAGATTAATAAATTGAGAGGAAGGGCATGAATTGAGAAAGTTACAGCTCCAAAAACTGCAATTGTAGGCGAGAAAAAGAGTGAAAGAGCAGTAGATAGTGTGAAACAATCTAAGGCAGAGCACTGAAACCTCCATTCAGAAATGCCACAAATTAGACATCCCCTCTTGCCTGTCAATCTCCCATTCTCAGTTCTTATATACCATCTCTTTTTCCTGATGCTCAGTCTGAAGTATTTCCTCTCATGAAAAGAACAGAGTTTTTCAAACTCAAGAGCCTAATTAGGAACAAGGTTTTCCATCCTTTCACTATTGTGTTGCCAGTTCAGCGTCTCTTTTCTGCGCTATTTACAATGGAAGCATTTATAATAAAGGATATCACAGTAGGATACTGCCATCATTGGTAGTATCGAAATGAGAATTGTGGAGAGAAAATAGACAGGGGTTCAAGTACAGCACTGTCCATTCTTTTTAAGTGTTTTTGTCTAATGCAATAACAAGCAGGCACAGACCATATTGGAACTACGCTAAATGGACGGTGAAACACCTCAACACTATCATTAAGTCACTGTGGCCATATGGATTGAGTCTCAAATTTAGTGTTAGAAAAAGGTTTCTCACTTCCAAATTTTGACACCATTCTTATAAGCTGTTTGTTCAGCCTTCAGCAGAAACAAACCTAGAAAGAGAGATGTCAGAGATGGCTGGGAGAAATGGAAGCATTTTTTTGGAGGGATGTAGAGAATATTAATTAATGCATCAGTGCTTTCCAAACTTCAGCATTCATGAGAATCAACTGTAGGATGAGGTTCCTGGTTCTTGTCACAAGAAGTTATGCCAAGAAGCCAAACAATTTGCATTTTCTAGATAATTCCTGGTGATGCCAGTGCTTTCAGTAAATAAATGGACCAGCATTTGTGTAGCAATGACATAGGACACAAGGTTTCTGGGGACAAAAATCAAAATAGGAGATATGTGAAACTGTGAAATTATCCTTATCTCATTCACGTCCTGAGCTGTCTAACTCTCTGGCACAATTTCCAATCACTTGATCTTATAGATTTTATGCTGAAGTTATCTCTCTAGTTTACCCTCATATTTATACTCTCCATTTTAATTCAAACCCTGTTTTTTTGTTTTTTTTGGGGGGGGTTTTTTTTTGGCTTGGATTTATAATGGTATCTTTAATGATCTCCCAGCCTCAAGTCTCATCTCAATTTAATCTAATCTCCATGTAACTTTCTTTTTAAAATAAAATCTGATCAATTTTTCCCTCTGATTAAAATCCAACAAAGGCCTCCAATTCTCCGCAGAGTGAAGTCCAAGCTTCTTAACGTTGCATATTAGGCTTTCTTGATCTCTCCCTCATCCATCTGTCCAGTTTTCTCTCCAGTGAGTCCTCATTCTAGCCCCTTTGAGCAATGCTATATTTATCTGACAGTCATATTGAGCTGCATGTGTTTCCTGAGCAGACAATGCTACAGTCTTTCTACCTGAGATATCCTTACTGGGAGGAATCTCCATTCGTCCTTCAAAATCCAATTTTTAAAGGCATAACTGCTCTTTGAGATTTTCCATGATTCTTTAGCTAGTCAACTGCCTAAAACACTCCCTCTTCTGTAGCCACTTGTCAACTTGTAGTTATTTATTTATTTTCTTTTCTAAAACAGTACAGCTTCCAAATGCAAATGTTGTAGCATCCAGCAACAATGATGTCTGCTCAGTTAAACCGATTTTAAGAGAGATTAAATCATATTTGAAGATTTCCATTTTTAAGATATGGAGAGAAGAGAGGAAAGAAAGAAACTGTGTCAAAGCCCTTATAGTCAGACTCCAGAGGGATGTGATGTCTTTGCTAAAATGAGACAGTTCAGTCAAATAGGATTTCTGTCTCGTTAAGAGGCTTAAGCAAATCACTGTAAGGACCAGGAAACACTTAGAAACTAGGGAGTGTATCTGTCTATATTTACGTTTCAAATCTTATGCCTGAAGTGTACTGTTCAAATACTCAGTACAAATATCACCAATTGTATACAGAGCATGCAAATTGCTAATACTTGGATTATTTTATTCCAGCTGTGATGTGTTTTTGAAAAACTATCAAATATCCTTTACCTCATTAAACACAAAGCCTTCAGCAAGTCTGAAGATTTACGAAGTATCTATTTTCCTATTAAGTAAGAAGAAAAATAAAACTTTATGAAGTAAAACAAAACAGTTCGCTTTCCCCTGTCCTCCTCTCTCATTCTGTTTGTAAACACCAATCAGATTCAAGGAAACTTGGGTTGCCCTAAAGTTATAATACATTCTTTCTATCACTCAGGCCACAGGCTATTCTTAAAAACTTCAACTGTAAGAGGGAATACGAGTTATAAAACCAAAGAATCCTGTCCCCAAATGCTAAATGAATAGACCGAGGAAAATTCACTAGGCTGGATTACATGGAGTTATTCTGGTGGAAGTAGGTAAAGAGCAGAGCCTTAAGACAGGTGGTCCTTTGATGAATGTTAGTTTCTGAAACACACGGCTAGAAGTTTTGGCTCTCCATATGGCTCCCAGACAATTTAGGGAGCCTCCTAGCACACAGGCTACATTTTTTGTGTATCATAGCCAAAATTCTCATAGGAGAATGACTCGCTTAACCTCTCTAGGTGGCTTCAGTCTATTAAAGAACTTAACTTTCAACATGGGCTCTGGTCTGGGAGGGACGGAAAGAAAGAAAGAGGTTGTTGAGCGGATTCTGGGCTTTGACTTCATAAGAAGCTCAGTTATCTGCTAGCCATGATGTCACTGCACAGAATAGTTAGGGAACATCCTGTTCTCTCTGCTTCATTTGACCCTAGATCCTCTTTCTAAACCTCTCCTAATTTCTTACTATCACCTGACTCAGGGACAAATTCACACTTTCTAGGGCATTTTTGAGTCCTTAGGGTAGCCCTCATATTCCCCTTGAAGAATACACCAACTGTTGTAATCTTTGAAAGCATACTGAGCTCATAGTTGCCAAGGAAATCAAGAAAACAGAGCACAGTTGTTTCAGGTTTATTGTCTGTTTCAGGAACTATAGCCTCCAGATAAAGAAGAGAGTACAGCCTGTGAGCCATATATGCGCTAGTTTTATTGCTTCTCCCTCCAGATTTTCACCTCTGTGTTTAAGAAGAACCCACATAATCTTTTGGAAGTAATCTCCTGGTTCTTTCTGAATATTTCCCAATTTAAAATTTGATTACGTCTTATTCAATTATGTAAATTTTATGTTAATTTAGTTTTTAATGACTAAAGTTTGATTATTTTTTAATTGCTAAGCTATATAAAAATTTATACATTTAAAAACATTAAAAATTTTCCAAATAGAATAAGGTTTAAATTCTTAGTGTATATATGTGGATATATATAATTATGTAAATATATATATATATGGGTTGTTGGACTCTGAATGGGAGAGGTTTTTTGAGTAACACACAGCAAGACTTTCACATCTCATATTTTAGATATTCATACTGTAATGCAGCATAAAGCCATCAAAGCCTTAAGCTGGAGTTTATAGCATGTTGTCTGTATTACGTTTATTGTGAAAAGGAAAACTGTGGGGTTGTTTATTTTTTCTTAAAAAAAACACACCTTATGCTGTGTTCTGTACTTTTGACGCTAATGTTGGGCCTTATATAGTCTGTCTATCGCTGTCATATCATTGTGACTCGGCCTGTTTTCCATTAGCCTGCTAATAACTTTGCACTCACAGCTTTGTTGTTCTAGTCACTGATCTAACATCAAACAGAACAGATTACACTATGGTAAATCTTCCCAGGTTGAAAATTTCATTTTCACAAATGAAATGTATATAATATAAAATGAGTACGTATTCACACATGCGAGTGTGCAAAGCTGCTTCAGTTGTGTCCAACTCTGCGATCCTATAGACTATATCCCACCAGGCTCCTCTGTCCATGGGATTCTCCAGGCAAGAAAACTGGAGTGGTTGCCAAGACCTCCTCCAGGGGATCTTCCCAACCCAAGTGTCAAACCTGTCTTTTCTCCTGCGTTGGCAGGGTTTGGTTTTTGTTTGTTTTTGCCACTAGAGCCACCTGGGAAGCCTGCTTTGGGTGTATCTCATGATAAAGTGCAATTTATCCTGGGAATGTGATCTTGTTCAGCATTTGAGAATTAATCAGTATAATTTAGCACAATAGCAATCTAAAGAAGAAAAACCATTTGATCCTCTCAGAAGGTATAGAAAATAACTTTTGACCAAATTCATCATACATCCCTGATAAACCCCCCAAAAAAACTAAGGACAGAGGAATCTTCTTCAATTTGAGAATGGTTGTCTACACAAAGCGACTGCTAATTTCCTGATGGTGGAAAATTGAATACACAGAGAACAAGGCAAGTATGCCCACTCTTACCACACCTATGAGCATCATACTCTAGTTTGTAGCTAGTGCACTGAGATAAGAGAAAATAAAATACATACCAATATGTATGAAAGAAATAAGACTGTCTCTATTTTAAGCAACATAATTACCTACTTAATAAATGCTAGAGAATCTTAAAAGCATGCTACTGGAACTAATAAGTGAGTTTAGTAAAGTTTCAGGGTTACAAATTCAATATGTAAAATTTAATCACATTTCTATATATTAAAGTTTAACTATTTGAAATTTTAAAAATCATTTATAATATCACCAAAACATGAAATTACTAGGTATACATATTATAGAATCTGTGCAAATTTTATACAGCAAACATATAAAACACTGAATAATAAAATATCTAAGCAAATGGCTATAAACCTTATTGAGAGATTGCAAGGTTTATTGTTTATATTAGTTATCTCTGCTGCTGCTGCTGCTGCTAAGTCACTTCAGTAAGTCTTTTGAAATCTCTCTCTATATTATTATTTCTTAAAAATATTATGTATATGCACAAAAGAGATGAAGATACAATGGGTTGATTAGAGGCCATACTTCCTGTTTGAGGGGTACTAGAAAAACTGCACTCTCGTTGCTTATGTCTGGAATTTCATTAGAGCTCATTCATCAGGTTAACTGTTTAAATTTGAATACCTAGGAAAGGGAGAATCTTTGAGGCATCAGCAGTCATTTTTACTGATCTTGGGTTAGGTTCTAAATTTAAGAAAGCAGAGGGTATTGAGTACTTACCCCTTACCCTCAACCCCCTGGCCTCTCACCCAGGCCTTATATTTGTGAAGGGCCTGGACTTCAATATTTTCTTCAAATGATACTATGTATATGCTGCTGCTGCACCAGGCTCCCCTGCCCCTGGGATTCTCCAGGCAAGAACACTGGAGTGGGTTGCCATTTCCTTCTCCACAATTATCTCTAATTATCTTTAACTCAATTTATGTTAAATTATAGCAGAAAATCTGTAAAATTCAACAATCTGATTTTAAAATTTACTTGGTAAAGCAATGAAACTAGAATAGCCAAAAAACTTGAAAAGAATTCTGGAGTATTTGAATTATGTTAAATAATCGTACAGCTTTAGTATTCAAAGTGGTGTAGTATTGCTGAAATAATAGATTCATTGATGAAAGGAATGTAAAAGATTCCAGAAATAGTTTCAAAGTACAGGAACAGTGAAGTTTTAACAAAGAGTAAAGGCAAGTCAGGTCAGTGTTGAAACGGTGGCTGTCTTTTCAACAAATGATGAAAGAAAAATTGGACATCCATATGCAAAGAACGAAACAAATAAAAATGTTGGTTCTTGAACTCAAAATGATTCACATACCTAAAAATAAAACCTTAAAGTCTAAATTATTTAGACTATGACACAGCCAAAAGTTTTTGTGAGTCTTGGATGGACAAACATTTCTTTGATTGGATTACAAGAACACAATCTGTAAAGGTAAAAAAAAAAAAAATTATACATTGGACTTACTCAACATTTAGAATTTCAAAATTGCTCCTTGAAAGATGTGTGCATGCATGTTCACTTGCTCAGTGTCCAACTCTTTGTGACCCTATGGACTGTAGCTTGCCAGGCTCCTCTGTCCATGGGATTATCCAGGTAAGAATACTGAAGTGGGTAGCCATTTCTTTCTCCAAGGGATCTTCCTGACCCAAGGATTGAGCCCATGTCTCCTGTGTCTCCTGCACTGACAGCAGATTCTTTACCACTGAGCCACCTGGGAAACCTCTTTTGAAAGATACTCTTACAAAAATAAAAATGTAAGCCATAAACTGAAAGATAATATTTTATATTATATATTTGGTAACATATTTGTACCCAGAATTCAATGCTAAGGAAATAAACAATAACTGAAATATGTTTTTGAAAAAATGCTTAGACAGTTACCTTACCAAAGAAGATATATACATGACATATAAGCACATGTAAAGATATTAAGCATCATTAGTCATTAGAGAAGGTAATGACACCCCACTCCACTACTCTTGCCTGGAAAATCCCATGGATGGAGGAGCCTGGTGGGCTGCAGTCCATGCGGTCGCTAAGAGTTAGGCACGACTGAGCGACTTCACTATCATTATTCACTTTCATGCACTGGAGAAGGAAATGGCAACCCACTCCAGTGTTCTTGCCTGGAGAATCCCAGGGACAGAGGAGACTGGTGGGCTACCGTTTATGGGGTCGGCGCACAGAGTTGGACACAACTGAAGCAACTTAGCAGCAGCAGCAGCAGTCATTAAGGAAACACAAATTAAAACCATTATGAGATATTGCTGAATCCACTGGGAAAAATTTCAATAGCTGACAATACAGTGTGTTTGTGAGCATGCAGAGCAACTAGAACTCACATAAATTTGCTATTGAGAATGCAAGTTGCTACATTAACTGTGGAATTAAGTTTGGTAACTTTCTTAAACAGTTAAATATTCACTTACTATCTGTCCTATTTCTGAGAATACATTCAAATTTAAAAAATATTTTTTAATGCAAAATTATATGCAAATATTTGGAGTAATGTTATTCATATTTGGCAAGGGCTGAAAATAGCTGAAATATTCATTAACACATAAATGGATAAGTAAACTGTGGTAAATCATACTATAGAACGCTACTGAGCAATCCAAAGGAGCAAACCACTGATACCACAACAATGTGGATGAATCTCAAATGTATTATAGTAAGTGAAAGAATCCAGCCTCCAAAGTCTACAAACTATAGGATTCAATATATATGACTTCCTTAAAAAAATAAGTGATGACACAGAAAATGGATCAATTGTTGTCAGAGGCTGAGCTAAGAGAGAAGGATGACTCCAGACATGAACAGCAAAATTTTTTGAATTAGTAAAATTTTTCTGTATTTTGATTTTGGTAGTAGTTATATGGCAATGCATTTGCAAAACTCAGAGAAATGACATACAGTTAAAAAGTATGAATTTTATTCTGCTACATATATCTTTTATAAAAGTAGTTGATAAAAGAACATTAAAAAAGAAAGAAAGAAAGTTACACAGGAGTAAGTTCCAGCCCAGGTGGTGTAGATAAAAAATGTCATAGAATTGTCAAAATGAATCATCAGGAACTAGAAGATCAAGGAAGTCCTGATAGAAGAGGATATGATATTTTATTCAGATCTGAAAAAAAATCTGTTGGTGAAAGGGAGAGAAAAGGGCCAATTAAGAATGGTGAGGGGAACCTAAAATTGTGGTTGCTTTGTGTTGTAATAATTTATTTTTATCTGAACACTTGGGAAAGGCAATCAAACGTAAGAAAAAATTTAAACCTCAGTTTATATCTTCTGCTTTATTATGAACCAGCTGTAAGATCTTGGATAAGTTATTCAGAATATTTGATTCTTCATTTTGGTATGCTTATAAGAGGAATAACAACTCCTATATTAAGATTCAACAGCATTTACCTAAACCCTAAATAATCCCAAACTTGCCTGGTAATTTCCAGTTTAGGGACCAGGAACACACAGTGGTAAAGAATTACTTGCCAAGGCAGAAGATTCAAAAGATACAGATTCTATCCCTGGATCAGGAAGATCCCCTGGAGTAGGAAATGGCAATCCACTTCCAATATTCTTGCCTGGAAAATTCCTTGAACAGAGCAGCCTGGCAGGCAACAGTCCCTGGATTCGCAGAGTCAGACACGACTGAGACCAGGAACACACAGTGGTAAAGAATTACTTGCCAAGGCAGAAGATTCAAAAGATACAGATTCTATCCCTGGATCAGGAAGATCCCCTGGAGTAAGAAATGGCAATCCACTTCCAGTATTCTTGCCTGGAAAATTCCTTGAACAGAGCAGCCTGGCAGGCAACAGTCCCTGGATTCGCAGAGTCAGACACGACTGAGCATGTCAGCACACACACATATAAGTCACTTAGCTTCTCTGAACCTCTTTTCTCTGAAAAGGGAATGAGGATGATACTCATATGCTAGATTTTTCTGAGAGGATAGAGTAAGATCAACGGTCAGTAGGTGCTCAGCTTGTTTGTGCTTATTCTAGATCAAATATAAAACCAACTGACAACAGTACAGGCAGAGAGAATACAAGATTTAAAACCAAAAGAGCAAGAGAAATCCAGTGCATTTGGGAGACTTAAAATACTTGATGTGGTTGATATTAAAGGTTCAAGGGAGAAAAACAGCGAGAAAAAGATGGGCACTAGCTAAATCATGAACTCTGTGTGTTTTGGCCCAAAGCCTTCATTTTATCCCTAATTATGAGAATTGCAATGGAGAAGTGTTGACTGATTTGAGAAGTATTTGGGAGACAGAATTTACACTGTTAACTCATAAGCTGGAATAGAAAATATGGGTGAGGAAGGAATCTAGGACAACTCATCAATTTCTAGATCAAATGATGAAGTGAAAGGAATGTTTGTATTGTCAGCACCTACCTAGGAAGCAAAGGGCTAAAAAATGTGTGTGCATGTGTGTAAGGTCAGTGGGTGAGATGGTTAATCAATTTGATTTTCAAAATGTTGTATTTGAAAAGGTAATGGATATCAAGTGGTAACTTTCACTAAGCTGTTTCCATCTCTCATTCTGGATTACTAAAAAGTCCTCTAAGAAATCACCAGGCTAGAACAACTTTCTTTTTTTCTTTTTTCTTTTTTTTAAATATTTATTTATTTCACTATACCAGGTCTTAGTTGCAACATGTGGGATTTTTGATCTTCACTGTGACATGCAGTTTCTTTAGTTACAGCATGTGGGATCTAGTTCCCTGATCAGGAATTGAACCCTGGTCCCCTGCACTGGGAGTGCAGTGTCTTAGCCACTGGACCACAAGGGAAGTCCCTAGAGCAACTTTCATATCATTTTCTCCACAAGGAGATTGCTGGGTCACAGAAAGGGTGGATCTGCAGTTTAGGAGAGAAGTGTGACCTGAAGGAGATTTGTGAACTTTAAGAACATAAGTGATAGTTGCAGGTATCAAATAAAAAGAAATCAAATAAGTGAATTTTATATATCAGGCAGAGAAGAGGTTGAAAGATATAGCCCCAGGACATACAAATATTTCATGTCTAGAATGAGGAATTGAGCTCAGGATGGGAGGAAACCTAGAGGGAGAGACTGGGTGATTCTGACCATAAACATGGTAAAGCCTAGGTAATAGTAATTAAATGCTTATTATATATCAAACACTGTGCTGGGTTACATAGAATCATTACCTCAATTTATATAAATGGAAATTAGGACTCAGAGATAAAAAATGATGTCCCAAGGTGCACATTTATAAGTGTTGAATCTGGGTTTGACCTCAGGAAGTCTGGCTGCAGAATTCTTATAAATTCAGGTTGGAGAGTTGTCACAAAGGTCATGGGAAAAGAGGAACTCCAGAAGGGAAACTTTAACTGTGTTAAATAAACTTTGCACATTTTACATTGGATGTAATGATTAAGAAGAGAAGTCATGAGTGAGATCTTGAAAAGAGGCGTTCCATGTAAAGGGCAGGAGGCAAAGTCAGTTTATGGGTCATGGAACAGGTGGAGCAAGGACAATAGCAGATTGTCACAAAGGTCATGGGAAAAGAGGAACTCCAGAAGGGAAACTTTAACTGTGTTAAATAAACTTTGCACATTTTACATTGGATGTAATGATTAAGAAGAGAAGTCATGAGTGAGATCTTGAAAAGAGGCGTTCCATGTAAAGGGCAGGAGGCAAAGTCAGTTTATGGGTCATGGAACAGGTGGAGCAAGGACAATAGCAGATATGATCTTATTGTTGATGCCAGGATTGCTTTTTCAGTAACAATAATCCTTTGGGTTTCTGGAATAGCTTTAAGTAGACAAAAGACCTGATGGGTTTATAGAAATTTGATTTTTTTTTAAGATTGTATATTTGCCACATGAAGACTTGTAAGTAAAACTATTATGGTAAAGAGGTAGGGCTGCTTATTTAACAACAACAATGATGACACACACTCCCTCTGAGCTCCTGCTATCCATTGAAACCCAATTTATGGGGCTGGTTCTTTTCACCAAAATCAGCAAAGTAGGTCAGGGTTGATGATTTTTCTGCTTATTATCAGATAATGAAAACATTGTAACTTCTATCCTCAAAGGAGTCTCAATTGCATCATAATTTTGTCATTACAGGGCAATAATCAAAATCTTAAAGCTTTGTTTGAAGGTAGTTTCCCCATCCCATGTCTTAGCTGAAATCTGATCCAAGCTGATTGCATGCAGGGGTAGGAGTGAATCTTTATAACTTGTTTCCCTCTTTCCACTGCCAGCACCTTTGCTCTTCCCCGTCATCTTGCTAACAGATTTTTGACAGTGAAAGTGGAGGAAAAAAAAATACAACTTTTATTTTGTTGTAATAAAATAAGAAGCAAGGAATATTTTTATTCTAAAAAAGTGGGTAGATTGGGTTTGGTGCTCTCTGAGCCTAGGAGGTGTTTGGAGTTGACTCATTCATTCTTTGATAAGTTTTCTATATTCTTATAAGACCTTTTTCCCATCATTGGGAACTCTCTAATTCTCTAAATGCACAAGTGTGTTACTGTCATTGGCTGGTCAATTACGACTTCTTCCTAAATGTGTAGGTGACAGAAAATGCAATTCTAGTTTTCAAGGTGTCCAAGTTACCTTACCTATCCATGAACGGGAGAAAGAGAAGCTTTCATTCCAGTTCACTCTCTCATTCATAGTCTCCTAGTAGCTCATGGGAACCAGTCGCTTGGGGCATATCTTCATAGGCACTATTCCAAGTAGCCTCTTTAATCAGTCTATCCTTCTCTATATTTATCAGGTCAAGAAACAGAACTGAGTTTACTTTGCTTCTCAAGTCTCTTGGACATGAAATAAAAGCACTCATAATGTGCTTTGAAGCCTTTCTTCAAGGTCTGTGGTGAGACATAGGAGCTCTCAGAAAACTCTCTCTGACTTCTTGGGGATAGTAGTACTTGTAAAATGTCAATACGTGTATGGGTGCTCAGCTACTTCAGCCGTGTCCGACTCTTTGTGACCCCATGGACTATAGCCAACTAGACTCCTTAGTCCATGGGATTCTCCAGGCAAGAATACTGGAGTGGGTTGCCATTCCCTTCTCCAGGGACCTTCCCAACCCAGGAATCAAACCTGTGTCTCCTGCATTACAGGTGGATTCTTTACTGCTGAGCTACCAAGGAAGCCCAAAATATCAATAGATTTCCCTATCATATCTCCTTAACTTCTAACTCATCAGCATTTTATACTTTATATGTGGGAAAAGTGTTAAAAAATGTGCTCGTTGTTATAAAATCCTGGGTAGTCTTGAACCTCAGTCCGGAATGTGACTGAGTTCTTAGGATCTTTGCTAAGTTGATTGTAAGATGATTCACTTACATGGATTATTACTGGAAACTGAGAGAAATTTGCTCTCATCTACATGAAAGTCCTCTCCAAAAAAGAAAAGCATGCTGAACAGTTCAGAGTGCTGACACATGCCTGGAGGTGCTGGTGGTGTTATCTCTGGATGAATAAATTCAGTTGAGCATTAGTTAAAATAGCAACACAATGAATTAGCACAATTTCCTCATACAAAATAATGATCAATAAAGGAAAGACACAGGTGCCTTAGAGAAAAATTTTAATCTAAGTGCAAATATTTTATTCATAAGTTTCAAATTAAATCTGCTTAACTTTTGAAAGCTCTATTCAAACATTAATAAATGTTTTTATAACAAAGGGGAGAAATGTCATACTTCTTTTGTAAACTAAAATGCATATGATTTTATATATTCCCAAATTAAAAACATGAGCCAAGCACAAACTATATATGAGAAAAAGAATTAGAATGAGTTTATCAAAAGCAGGATTTCCACAACTGCACCTTGTACTTATGAACAGTAATATTGTCATGTATTTATATTTGTCAAATTTAAAGATCATTCTTGCCTAAAGAATTCAATTAGGGTGAGTAATTAAAATGAAGCATTTATGATTATAACTGCTGAACAGCTCTCTGTAAACATCTTTGCTACTAAGGCAAAGTTAATGTGGGGAAAAGAAGAAAAGCTACTCTTGGTATGAACAATAAATGCTCATAGAGCTAAGCTGAGAATGGTCCAAAGTAACCCAGCAAAGGCCAGCACATTCACAGGTATTCTCAAAGTATAAAGCATTATGCCATGTGGAGAGATAAAATACAACCAGGCTCCTTAACTCATGGCACTTGAAACATTTGATTTTATTCTGTGAAGGCAAAGGGCTCTAGCTAAGACCATAGTCAAAATACATGCAAAAGTATTCATGAAGATTCTCACTGAAAAATAAACATAGAACACTTAAGAAACAAGAAAAAAAATTACTAAATACAGCTCCACTTTGGGAACTAATATAAATTCTGGTTCTCACTTTGAATTGTTTTAGAGATGTGCTGATTAATTTCTTGGGCTCCCTGTGAATCAACAGTATTCTCTTAAATCCACATTAGTATAATGAGATGAGAGCAGAAAATAAAGCAAAATAAAATAAGGTTTCTAACAATTTATAGAATCCTTCCTTCTTCCTTCTCACTGCATGTGTACTCAGTCATGTCTGATTCTTTGTGACCCCATGAACTGCAGCCCACCATGCTCTCTATTCATGGAATTCTCCAGGCAAGAATACTGGAGTGGGTTGCCACTCCTTTCTCCAGGGGATCTTCCTGACCCAGGAATGAAACTTGGGTCTCCTGCATTGCCTGTGGATTCTTTACTGCCTGAGTCACCTATCACAAGGAAAATGCTAGTGATAGATGCCTGAGTGCTAAGTCGCTTCAGGCATGTTTGACTCTTTGTGACCCTATATGGACTGCAGCCCATCAAGCTCCTCTGTCCATGGGATTCTCCAGGCAGGAATACTGAAGTGAGTTGCCATGGGTTCCTCCAAGTAGTGATACAAGGGTATTTATAATAGATTTGAATATGGACTGATTGGATAACGGTTAATAGTGTGAGTTTTGGAGCCCAAAACACAGTATTCTAATTCTGGATTTTCAATTAATACTTTTAGTTGAAGGCTAAAAATGTAGGAAGATGGTAGAAGCTTATTCCTGCATAGGGAATAGTTTCCCAGAGAAGCTCAAAGATGAGGGAGCAGATGGTGTAGTTGAAATCCTAAGGTTGTTTCCTGACACATTTGCCCCTTTTGCTCCCATTTGTTCCCACACAATGGGAGATGATCACATGAGATGATCATCACACATCCTGACCATCTCATGGTCAGTTTTGCAATTGACAACATTTACCAGCAGCTCCCCCATCCCCATCATCTCCCTCCACACACCAGTAAAATAATTTTGTAAACTTGAGTTTAAAGACTTTAAGTATCATACTTTGATCTACTTTTCAAGATCTTTTAACATTTTAACACAAAGCTTCCCTGTCCTTCAAATTAGGTATGTTACTGCCTTACAGAGAATCAAACATCACTGATCCCACTCTTCTTGTTTCTCCCTACTGTTAATGCTTAACTTGATTTGGAATCTTGTGTGTCCTCCTTCCCTTAAATATCATCTCACATCCTAAAATTTCATCTCCTCTAGAAACCTTTTTATAAAATTTCAGAGTAAAATAATAAATATTTTTTAAATGTTAGCAGTGTATTCCAGATACCTTTTGATGTATTTGTGTACCTACCTCTAGTATGCTGGAAGCGCTGGACGTAGGAAAGCAAGCAGAAATCTCCTTACTTCTTTGTCACTCACTTGGGTACATCATCCCTCCCCTTCCCAGTCCAATACTGGAACTAATCCCATAGTTTTTCTGACCATTTTCAGATATGAAGAAAGTCTCATTTCTAGATATCTTTAAAAGTCCAGTCAACCCTAATTAATATTACAATCTGTCTGGTCTATTCAGTACTCTTAGCTCCTGCTGTTCCTGATGGGTCCCCAAAGCTGGCAGACAGGCCTTTATGATTGTATTATTTTAAGAGGATTCTAACTCAGCTCTCTGTGCCTTTGGTAAAACTTGAAGGCTGTTTTTGCTCTCTTTGCAATGCAGTTCCAAGCAGCTCCAGTCAAGTTTAGATTTCAGTTTTTTGAAGAGAACATCCAATACCAAATCTCTTTGCCTTATCAAGGATACTAGTCAAAGAAAACATTTAATATGCTCTGACACAGTAACAGAACAGATCTGTGAAATTCTATCTCAACAGATAAAAGCCTAATGTCAGTGTACCTTCTAATAAGCAAAAAAAAACCTCTCTGAGGAGTATCTTTCTATATTTCAGCTAAGTTGGGAAAGCATAATAAGTAGTATTAGGGGAAGCATCAACATGGCATCCATTTCTCAGCTTCTCTCTTGGGACAGAAAATAGAGTGGTATCAATCAATATCATATACCATGTTCACAGAATGCCGGAATAAAGAGCTCTCTCATGACATCTCATTGATGTAGAGAACACATTGACAAAAGTCAACACCCTTAACAGAAATACTCAACAAGCCAGGAAAAGAAGAAAACTGTCTCAAAAGAATAAGGACCTTATATGAAAAACCACAGCTAGCATACTCAGTGGTGAAAGACTGAAATCTCTTCCTCTAAAATCAGGAAATGCCTACTAAAAAGAGTTGCAGGGCCCTGTTCCAACATGTGTTTGTTAAAGCTCCCCTCCACCGACCAGCAATTCTCATTCGCCTGCAGGGTGTCCAAAAATTCAACTCAATTCTCAGGCTATCTACCCAGAGATAGAATCAGATTCCCCAGATAAAGAGCTCAGTTGAAAAAGTGTGTCTGTGTGTTCAGTCACTCAGTTGTGTCTGACTCTGGCACTTCTGTCCATGGAATTTTCAGGCAAGAATACTGGAGCGGGTGCCATTTCCTACTCCAGAGGATCTTCCCAACCTAGGGATCAAACCCATGTCGCTTGTGTCTCCTGCACTGGCAGGTGGATTCTTTACCACTGTGCCACCTGGGAAGCACCCCCAGGTGAAGAGGACTCCACTTCAAATGCCAGTCAGTAGTCCTGGACTTCTGATCAGCTGGCTATAAATCAGAGGCTCTCATATTCCTTTCTTTGGGTTTGATTAGTTTGCTAAAATGACTCACAGACTTCAGGAAATCTTGTGTACTTACTAGATTAGCAATTTATTATAGAAGGATATTAAAGGATATAAATCAAAAGCCAGATGAAGAGATACATAGGGAGAGGTTCCAAATGAAAGGGCTTCTGTTTTTATGGAGCTTGAGGCATGACACCTTGACACTTGGAAGTATTCTGTTTCCTGACATGGAAGCTCTTTGAAAAGTGAACAGAAAGTCATCGTTTTGGATTTTCATGGAGGCTTCGTTGTATAGCCACGATTCACTAAATCCCTGGCCAATGGTGATGGAGTCAACCTCCTCTACCTTTCCAAGAAATCAGGTGGTTAGGTGGTGAGACTGAATTTGCAACCCTCTAATCACATGACTGGCTCTCCTGGCAACAAGCCCCCATCCTCAGATGGGATCCAAAGTCACTTTCCCTGAGGCATTTTTAGGAACTGAGGACAAGATAACAAATATCCTAACAAATATCCTATTATTTTTATCACTCAGGAAATCCCATGGTCAGGGAGATGTGAGCCAGGAATTGTGGATTGAGAGCCAGGGTATTTTAAAAATACATATTTGATTGCTTGAATGACCAAATGAGTGTGTGTGTATCTTAAAAGTTATAAGAAATCTGCTTTTTCATTTGTCTTCGTTGGTACTGAATATCCTAGTCAAAACAATTAAACTAGACAAAGAAATAAATGAATTGGAAAAATGAATACAAATTGGAATACAAGAATTAACATTATTTCTGTTTGTAGCAACATGATCTTACATGTTTAAAACTCTAAAGATTTCAAACACACACACATAAAACAAACACACACACACACAGTGTTAGAACTAAGAAAATAATTCAGCAAAGTTGTAAGATGTTAAAATCAAGACCCAAAAATCAGTTTCATCTCTATTACTATATATTATGTTATACAATAACAGTGAAAAATTTGAAAAGGAAATTGAGAAAACAATTGTTTACAATAACATCAAAAAAAATGAAACACCTAGGAATAAACTTAACCAATGAGACAAAAGATGTGTACATTGAAAACTGCAAAATGTTGTTGAAGAAATTAAGAAAGGAGAGATAAATACAAAAACACCCAATAATGATGAACTGGAAGACTCAATATTGTTAAAACACGAATGCTACCTAAAACAATTTACAGATTTAATAAAATCCATATCAAAACCTTATTAACATATTTTTCAAATTGAATTGCAAAATTTAATCCTAAAATGTGTGTGGTATTTCAACAGATCCCAAAGGGCCAAAACAATCTTGAAAAAGAACGAAGTTGGTGGTCTCATATCATTCAATTTCAAAGGCTTTCCTTGTGGTGCAGAGGTTAAAGCATCTGCCTGCAATGTGGGAGCCCTGGGTTCGATCCCTGGGTTAAGAAGATCCCCTGGAGAAGGAAATGGCAACCCACTCCAGTATCCTTGCATGGAGAATCCCATGGACAGAGGAGCTTGGTGGGCTACAGTCCATGGGTCGCAAAGAGTCGGACAAAAAACTTATTACCAAGCTAATCAAGATAGCATGGTTACTTGTTAAAACCATTCATATTGACCAATGGAATAGAATATAGAGCACAGAAATAAAGCCTCACATATATGATCAGATAATCTTCAACAAGCATGACAAACCATTTTAATGAGGATATGACAGTCTTTCCAGCAACTGGTGATGGGAAGTTCAGTTCAGTCTCTGTTATGTCCAACTCTTTACGACCCCATGGACTGCAGCACACTAGGCTTCCCTGTCCATCACCAACTCCCAGAGCTTGTGCAAACTCATGTTGATCAAGTTGTGATGCCATCCAACCATCTCATCCTCTATCATTTCCTCCTTCTCCCACCTTCAGTCTTTCTCAGCATCAGAGTCTTTTCCAATGAGTCAGTTCTTTGCATCTGGTGGCCAAAGTATTGGAGTTTCAGATTATATATCAATCCTTCCAATGAATATTCAGGACTGATTTCCTTTAGGATTGACTAGTTTGATCTCCTTGCAGTCCAAGGGACTCTCAACAG
>SJYC01135362.1:0-14532 GCA_006408675.1 Madoqua kirkii
GATTTCTTTTCAATGGGATGGTCTTGATCCCTGTCTCTTGTACAATGTCATGAACTTCAGTCCATAGTCCATAGTCCATAGTTCATATTTCATCAGGCACTCTGTCTATCAATTATCAATTATTTTGGCTAATTGTTAGAGAAATACAAATCAAAAATAAAATGAGATATCACTTCACACCAATCAAAATGACAACCATCAAAAAATCCACAAACAAGAAATGTGGGAGAAGGTGTAGAGAAAAGGGAACCCTCCTATAGTGTTGGTGAAGTGAAGTAAAAGTCGCTCAGTCATTTCCAGCTCTTTGCAACCCCATGGACTATAGCATCTATGAAACTCTCCAGGCCAGAAGACTGGAGTGGGTAGCCTTTCCATTCTCCAGGGGATCTTCCCACCCCAGGGACTGAACCCAGGTCTCTGGTATTGCATGTGGATTCTTTACCAGCTGAGCCACAAGGAAAGACCATACTGTTGGTGAGAATGTAAATTTGTACAGTCACTATGGAGAATAGTAAAGTGGTTCCTTAAAAAACTGACCCTTCTATTTTAAATGAATTTGAGCAAGCTCCAGGGGTTGGTGATGAAAGTTTGACATGTAGAAGACTGGAGTGGGTAGCCTTTCCATTCTCCAGGGGATCTTCCCACCCCAGGGACTGAACCCAGGTCTCTGGTATTGCATGTGGATTCTTTACCAGCTGAGCCACAAGGAAAGACCATACTGTTGGTGAGAATGTAAATTTGTACAGTCACTATGGAGAATAGTAAAGTGGTTCCTTAAAAAACTGACCCTTCTATTTTAAATGAATTTGAGCAAGCTCCAGGGGTTGGTGATGAAAGTTTGACATGTTGCAGTCCATAAGCTCACAGAGTTGGACATGACTGAGCAACTGGACTAATTTAAACGTAAATGTAAGAAAACACATATTCAAACCCAAGCCATACCACTCTGCAGGCTTAATCATAAATCATAAAATGCCTGTTTATAACCTGCCAAAATGCTGAATCACTATGTTGTGCACCTGAAATGAATACATTACTATATGTCAACTTATTCTAGTAAAATATTCTGAATATTTACTACTGGTATATATTTTTAAAAATTTGGAGTTGATCTAAGATTCTTGGATGGTAGATCTTTTTTCTACAGTGAAGTGAAAATATAGTTCACATTTTCTAGTTGTGAAATTGCCTTTCAGGCATCACAGTTGGGCAAGAAACTATCCAGACATTCCTGAGTGGATCACTTGGGTACCCTGTGTATTCCTTTCTGCTTCCATTTGGTAGCAGTAGTTCTACCTCATTTTGATAATCTGTCAATTACCCTTGCCAAGATGGTGATTCCTTTCCTTCCTTGTGTCTCTAGGAAGAAGGGTCTCCAAATGCCCAGGCCCTTGTCCAGCTGATGCTGCTGCATCTCCTGGTGAAAGTATGCTTCCTTGGGGCAACAGGGGATGGTAAGGTGCCACCGACCACAGGCAGGCTACCCACCTCATTGTCAGCTGGGGCAGTAAGGATGCATTTGCAAAACCCCTCAGAGCACCTGCTTTATCTGACCACTTTCAATGCCACTGCTGTAGTTTGGCATCTCTGGATGTAGATACTGAGACTGAGTCTAGCCTGCAGGTTATTTATTAGGAATCAACTCCCATGGAAGAAGGGAGAAGACTGGGTAGAAGAAGATGGTGAATCATGTCAAAGACCTGGCAAAACCTCTTCCAACTCCACAGGGAGCTCTGGAACAAACATGGTCCATCAGAGTTGTATAAGGTTGGGCCAAAATTGTTGGACCTTTATACCTAAGTATTGGATTAGTCATTACATGTAATCAACCCTAAGGAGGGTGGGTCCTAGATCTCTGTAGCTTCAGCAAACTTGAAGGGGTTTAACAGTTGGAGCAGTTGAAGGGGGATCTAGGTGGACTATCCATGCTCCTACACAGGTTGCATATTTCTCTTGTCTTCAGAGCTTCAGTTTTTTTTATAATTTTCTCTGTGCTTTTTGATATTTCACACACTTGTTCTTCTAGGTCAAAAGTAAATCTCTTGACAGGAATCTGCAGAATTGCTTAGTGGAAAAATCGTGGTTTTTATTTATTTATTTTTTCTAACTCTATAGTGTATTTTGGGAGATACTTTTCTCTTAAGTGCTCTTTTATTTTTTACTCAGGTTTTCATCTAAAGCTTTGGCTGTCCTCTTTCATTGAGTGAATGTTGTGTTCACTCTGCATGGTTCTCTACTTCCTGAATACTTAATCTTGTAGGAGATTTGGTGATTTTTGATTTGGCACCTTATGGAGCATCCAGACTGGTTACTACTGTATCCTAAAATATACTGGGGAAGGAGCTGTCTCCCTCTTTTGTAGTTAAAGTCAATTAGATATAAAGGCAAGATAAGATAATTCTAGCTGACACCTTTGGATATGCACACACACAATAAGAACTGATCTCGTAATTCTCTCACTAACTAGTTTATAATAGGTGTCAACAAACTGCAAACCATTGACCAAATCCAGCCTGACATTCATTTTTGTGTGGTGTACAAGAAAAGAAAATTTTTAACATTTTTAAGTTGCTAAAAAAAAAACCACACCAGGAAACAAGAATATTATTTTGTGGCATGTAAAAACTAAATAAAATTAAAAATTTCATTATTATATGTAAACTTTTATTGAAATACAGACCAGTTTGTTTACACATTGTTTTTGGCTACTTTTGTGCTGCAGGACAGAGTTAAGCAGTTCCCATGAAACTGTGTGGTCTGCAAAAGCCTAAATTTTATACAGTCTGATCCTGGTCCTCATTGTCTCCTTGTCTATAGCTATACTCTATAGAGATCGAAATTTTGGTCTATAATTTTTACAAACTTTGGATACATGTGACTCATTTTTAGTGTTCAAGGAAATGATTTGATAGAAAGTGCTGACACTCTTGTTTGAGAAATGACATCAATAAAGTTGTTTCAGAGTTGGCAGGTCTTGAAACACATAGTATTCTGCCTGCCACATGAGTCGAGTTAATAAACATCCAAATAGGTTACATTGTATGTCATGCTTTGTGCTGGAACATCTTGGTAATTATCAAATGGCTTCATGAGCACGATATTCATCTCCTGTCACACACTTCAACTTCTTTTTAATTACTTTCTCACTATTCGCCTACAAATAATTCTGTGGATTCATCTCCTATCTCATTATGTCTAATGTCTTAATTAGGTGTACCTGGAGGTTAACACTCAGTTGAATGACAGGGTGGGTCAAACCAGAATTTCAAAATAAAATTCTTTAGCAAAGTTTTTCCAAGGAGCCGTGGGGTCTTCATTCAACTCAATGCTACATCCTGAAAAAAGCTTTCTACTGCCTTGTTCCTCTTTAAGGATTTTCCCTTTATACTAATTTCATCATTCAGTTATCTTTTTGTTGGTTTGTTTTTTACCTTTCATTGATCTTTGATCAATGATCTCATTGATCTCTTCTTCAGCTATGTCCCTTCTTACTCTTTATAACAATAAAAAATAGAGCAGTAAAAAAAAGAAAATAATTTTTAACTGGCTTCTTTAAAACAATTTTAACGAGGTATAATTTATGTAATAGAATTGCACATATTCAATGTACACATTTAAGAAATGTTGATACATATAAACACCCCTGATACCATAATCATGATCAACATGCTGCTGCTGCTGCTGCTACTGCAGCCCACCAGGCTCCTCCATCCGTGGGATTTGCCAGGCAAGAGTACTGGAGTGGGGTGCCGTTGCCTTCTCCGCATAATCAACGTAAGAGACATCTAACACTTCCAGAATTTCCTTGTGTCCTTTTAGTTCTTGTTTGTTTCTGTCATTTTCTTTAAAGGTGAAATTGTTGTCCAATGAATATAAAGTTTTACAATGAATACAAAGCTAGATGAAAAAGTTCTGGAGAACAGCTGTACAACACAGGGCTTTTAGCTTACATATAGTATTGAGCACTTCAAAATATGTTAATGACTTTTTTTCTTATTTTTATTTTTAATACCAAAACCATTTTGTACTGGAGCATAGTCAATTAACAATGTTGTGATAGTTTCAGGTGGACAATGAAGGGCCTCAGCCATACATATACATGTATCCGCCAGCCCTCCCTCCCATCCAGGGTGGCACGTAACACTGAGCAAAGTTCCATGTGCTATATAGGTTCATGTTGGTTATCCATTTTAAATACAGCCTTGTGCATACGACCTTTCCAAAGTCCTTGACACTCCCTTCCCCTTGGCAACCACTAGTTCATTATTCTAAGTCTGTGAATCTCTTTCTGCTTTGTAAGTTCACTTATATTGTTTGTTTTTAGGTTGTTCAGCCATACATATACATGTATCCGCCAGCCCTCCCTCCCATCCAGGGTGGCACGTAACATTGAGCAAAGTTCCATGTGCTATATAGGTTTGTGTTGGTTATCCATTTTAAATATAGCCTTACGCATATGACCTTTCCAAAGTCCTTGACCCTCCCTTCCCCTTGGCAACCACTAGTTCATTATTCTAAGTCTGTGAATCTCTTTCTGTTTTGTAAGTTCATTTATATTTGTTTTTAGGTTGAACATATAAGGAATGTCATATGGTATTCTCGGTCTGATTTCATTCTCTCAGTATGACACTATGTCTATCCATGTTGCTGCAAATGCCTTATTTCATTCTTTTTAATGGTTGAGTAATATTCCATTGTATGTATGTGTGTGTATATATATGTGTGTGTGTGTGTATATGTGTGCATGTATATATATATATATGTGTGTGTGTGTGTGTGTGTGTGTGTGTGTGTGTATGTATATATATATATGCACCACATCTTCTTTATCCATCCCTCTGTTGATGGACATTTAAGTTGTTTCCATGTCTTGGCCATTGAAAACAGTGCTGCAGTGAACACTGGAGTGCATATGTTTTCCACCCATGTTTTTCTCTGGATATATGCCCAGGAGTGGGATTGCAGGGTCATATGGTAGCTCTGTTTTTAGTTTTTTAAGGAACCTTCATGCTGTTCTGTATAGTGGCTTGTACCAATTTACATTCCCACCAGTAGTGTAGGAGGGTTCTCTTCTCTCCACACCCTCTCCAGCATTTCTTGTATGTGGATTTTTTGATGATAGTCATTCTGACTGATGTGAGGTGCTAGCTCATTGTAGTTTTGATTTGCATTTTTCTAATAAATAGCAATGTTGAACATCTTTTCATGTTTTTATGGGCCATCTGCATGTCCTCTTTACAAAGTGTCTATTCAGGTCTTCTGCCCATTTTTTGAGGGGGTTGTTTGTTTTGATACTATTAGGTGTCTTAAACTACTTGTAAATTTTGGAGATTAATCATTTATCAGTCACATGATTTGCAAATATTTTCTCCCAATCTGTGGATTGTCTTTTTATTTTACTTGTTTTATTTTATTTATTGTTTCCTTTAGAGTTTAGGTAGATTTCATTTGTTTAGTTTTGCTTTTATTTCCATTATTCTGGGAGATGGGTTAAAAAAGATAGTGCCGTGATTTATGTCAGAGAGTGTTCTGCCTATGTTTTCCTGTAAGCGTTTTATAGTATCCAGCTTAATATTTAGAAAACTACAGGTCAATATCCCATAAACATGGATGCAAAAATCCTCAACAAAATACTAGTAGGCCAAATTCAACAATGCATTAAAAGAACTGTTTTTGTTGTTGTTCAGTCACTAAGTTGTGTCTGACTCTTTGAAACCCCATGGACTGCAGCAGGCCAGGCTCCCCTGTCCTTAGCTATTTCCTGGAATTTGCTCAGATTCATGTCCATTGAATCAGTGATGTTATATAATCATCTTATCCTCTGTTGTCCCCTTCTCTTCCTGCCTCCAATCTTTCTCAGCATCAGGGTCTTTTCCAATGAGTTGGCTCTTTGCACCAGGTGGCCAAAGTATTGGAGCTTCAGCTTTAGTATCAAACTTTCCAGTGAATAGTCAGGAGTGATTTCCTTTAGGACTGACTGGTTTGATCTCCTTGCTGTCCAAGGGACTCTCAAGAGTGTTCTGCAGCACTACAGTTTGAAAGTATCAAAAAGCACTGTACACATGATTAAGTGAAATTTATTCCAGGGGGGCATGGATGGATGAATATCTACAAATCAATCATTGTGATAGCCCATCTAACACAATGAATAATAAAAATCATATAATCATCTCTATACATGCAGAAAATCATTTGACAAAATTCAAGATTAATTATGATAAAAAAAACTCTCAACAAAGTGGATATAGAAGGAACATACCTCCACATAATAGAGGGTATTATGGTAATTGAAATGTGTCAGACAGAGAAA
Source organism: Madoqua kirkii (assembly GCA_006408675.1). NCBI lineage: Eukaryota > Metazoa > Chordata > Mammalia > Artiodactyla > Bovidae > Madoqua > Madoqua kirkii. The sequence goes on from SJYC01135362.1 coordinate 6,311, forward strand.
GTCAAATACTATATAATTTACTTATATGTGACATCTAACAAATAAACAAAAAGTGAGAAAAAAAAAAACCCTAAACTAAAACAGACTTACAAAATGAGAGAACAAACTGGTGGTTGTCAGAGGGGAGGAAGGTGAAGAAGTTGAGTGAAATAGGTGAAGAGGATTAAGTGGTGCCAAATTTAACTTATAAAATAAGTCACAGATATAGTCAACACCATACAGTATTGAAACAACTTTGTATGGTGACAGGTTATTTGATTTACGGGAGTGATCAATTTGTAATGTATATAAATGTTGGATCACTATTTCACTTTTGAAACTAACAAAATGTCGTATGTCAACTATATGTTAAGAAAAATAAAAGAAAAATTCATATTAAAATAAGTACAAATAAATTAAGCTGAATAATCATTACTTACAAATATTTACCCCCATTTATCACTCCTTCCAGCTACCTTGTTTGTAAAAAAAAAAAAATGAGTATTCTACAGAATAAGCTATAATAAGCTTTACAAAAAAGAAAGCAAACTCAGTAAGTTGAAAGGAAAGGAGCATAAAAGAATCCAATTTTCTATTGTAATGTTTTGGATGCACACTTTACTCTCACGGTTATTTGAACTGAAATGCAAGTGTTTGTATTTTTGCTTATGCGAGCTAACATCATTTCATTTGCAGGAGGTTGTATAATGCACTTAGTCAAGGCATCATCTACATAGGTTGCCGTCAGATGGAGACTCAGGAAGTACTATGAAACATCAAATTAGAGAATTATGGAAAATAGTTTCCCTCTGATAAAATCTCAGCTGAATTTTGTCTCGGTTTAAATTTTGCTGCTCTGACTGTCCAGATAAATGTATGACTTCACAAGATTGCTTGAACTGGGTGAGAAAGACAGGACTCGTCAAGCTGACAGGATCATGAAACACTGACATCAGTTGCTTTGACTACTTTCAGCTGCATCAATTTGTTACATTCTGATATTAGTTGACATCATGTGTGAATATATCATGGGAAGAAATAGTCCCCAAGCTGACATAGTCCTGACCCAGAAACTTCTCCGGGAGTAAGAATTCCACTTGAATACATCCACTGTGATTTTTCTCAGCCTGAGGAGTAAATGTGTTGGCATGTATATATGCTTGTTCACATGGTCAACTTTACTGAGCATCAGTGATAGTAAAGGTCTCAGATAGAAAGATGAATTAAGACACTGTTAATCCCCTTAAGGCATTCAGTGTCTAGTGTAGAGGCAGATTTGCAAATCATGCTACAAGGAGGTGTACCACATGCTATGACAGAAAAATGTACATGTGGAGAAAGAAGGACTTAGAAAAGGGAATACTCATGCTAAGATCCCAGGCATTTGTAAGAGTAACCCGGACAACAAGAACATTCCATTCCAGACAAAGAGTGGTGGGTGATAGCTGATTTCTAAAAATCTCTAAAAAACCTCATGAACTTCACCTCACAGTATCTCTGTCCTTGTTGGGTTGGAATCCTTCAATCTGGGCTAGCCCATTGGTTCACTCTTTGTTAGTAACTGTGGAAGAACTGTTGCTGTGTGATTTCTAAAATTGGATCTTTAAAAACCTTACGAATCCACCCGGACCTCTTAGAGTTGCTTTTATGATGTTCCCTCTTGGAACTCTTCTCAGAAGTGTACCTGCTTGAGGCCCTCATGTTTTGAGAAGCTTGAGTTATGTGGAGAGTTTCAGAGGATAAGACATCACACCGAGGAGAGTCAGGCAGCCTCATGTCAAGGCACTAGGTAGACACATGAAGAAATTGTCATAGAGGTGCATCTTCCAGACCTAAGTACTTTAGCTGAAGCCACTCGGAGCTGGGATATTTCTAAATTCATGATCTCAAACTATGAAAACAATAAAAGGATTGTTTTTTTAAGCCACCAAGTTTGGGGGTGTTTGTTGAAGAGCAGTTAATAAGAAGTTAATATCTCTGCAAAATGCAGAGGCATGGAAAGGCCATTTCTAACCTGGGAATAGAAAGTGGTTTAATAATTTAGTATGGCTGGAGAAAGAATGGTAGGGGAAATGTATTATTGAGAAACTTTGCAATTGTAAGTATGGGAACCCTAGCTCTATCTGAGTCCAGAGGTGAAGCTGATTTCAAGCAAGAAAGGGACAGATGATTCAAATGAGATCTTTAGGTCTCTTTCCTCCTTTACCTCCTTCTTTTTTCTTCACCTCCTCTCTCTGTCTCTCTCTCACACACACATACACTACATCTACACAGAGTATCATATGCTATCCTTGTCACTCTACTACATGATTGTTTACTTCCAGTTCCAAACTGAATAATCCAAGAGATTCTTATTGTCTCAACATGATTCATTTGTCCCTTCTTGGACTAAACACAGTGACCAGTATTTGTGATTCACTGGGTCAAGATTACATTTTCTGTCCAAGTGTGGCAGGCACTGTGGGTAAGCAACAAACAAGCTGTTTCCCCCAAGGAACAAGGAATGTTAGACAATAGTTATTTACTACAGAGAGAATCAATCACAGCAAGTCAACTTATTTCAGCAGTTGTTTGTCATGGAAGGTTTTATATAGCCCTGATTTTGTCCAAAGAGTGTTATGTTATGTAGTCATTTTGGTTTGCAATTGGTAAAATGTGTGTGTATGTGGTTTTTTTCTTTTCTTTTTTTGGCATTTTGTTTGCCAAAGCTGTATCTAGGCATTTTGGCTTTTATTAAAAATATGTGACAACACTTTTCTCTTTGCAGGGAAAATATTGATAGCTTATGCACATTAAGGTTTTCTCCTAATTGTACAAATGGCTTTCTGTCAAGAGAACCACATTCTCCCATTTAATCTCTTTGTTACTCATCCATAATATATTGTTTCAAGATACTTAGTAAGGCAGTGATCTTTTACTTCCAGCTTTTACTTTTACTTTTGATCTTTTTCTTCTATAACTATAGCTATGGTATCAACTCTTTTTAATGCATTCTTTCATTCACTAAATATTTAATAAGATGGTCCTTTCCTAGACTAGACTCATAGGTAGATAGAGTGATAGCTAGAGTAATAGATAGGTTGGAAGCAGAAATGTCCTTGGGTTTTCCATTGACCAAGACAAGTAAGGATCCATGCAAAGACAGGGAATTACACCAGGTTTGATTTTCTACAAAATGAAACATAAAATTGAAGATTTGTCTGGCTTCATATAGTAGACTCAAAAAGCAGAAAGGGATATTTGGCAATGTCTTTAATTATAACTTTATTACAGAACTAAGATATCCTGAATTTTCCTGAAACAGGAAGCATCACCTACCCTCTATCAATTACACAGTAGTATAAGAAAGATAAAAGCATAAATAGTAATCTTCACTTATTGCTCTGTAGTAGTCAGTTCAAGATGCTATTGAAACAAGGAGGATAATTATTATTTCTCTTGATGGACACACACACCATGGAAGTTCATCCACCTTGCTATGGGACATGGTGGACACAACTCAAGAGCAGATATGGACTGAGTAAATGGTTAAGATATTCATTTAATGGCTATGGATAAGGCTGTGGCGGCAGAAAAAGTCTTGGGGGAACATAGGATATGATGTAACTTAGAATGCATTCAAAAAGGCTGACTGCTTCCTAGATATCTCAATCTGCCTCTTTATTCTTTTTATATTTTTTAATATAAATTTATTTATTTTAATTGAAGGCTAATTACTTTACAATATTGTATTGGTTCTGCCATACATTGACATGAATCCGCCACAGGTGCACACGTGTTCTCCATTCTGAACCCCTTTCCCACCTTCCTCCCCATTCCATCCCTCTAGGTCATCCCAGTGCACCAGCTCTGAACATTCTGTATCATGCATCGAACCTGGACTGGCAATTCGTTTCACATATGATAATATACATGTTTCAACATGTATATTAACCTGCCTCTTAAAATACAAAGCCAGGAAGGTGAGAGAAAATGTTATTTTAAGAATTCCCCTGCAAAGAAGAAACTGACATTTTCCTCCATTTTAATTGGTTACTCTCTTTGACAGCTATCAGAAATATTATTCAGTGTTGCTACACTATGTATTTTGAGGATAGGAAAAGCAAAAGCAATAAGAGTCTTTTCTGACAGTAGTAAAGGAGGGCTAATTAGCATATGCATGAGGGAGAGTGTGGGTAAGTAGTTTGGAGAACAGAGTCTAAAGCTGAATTCAGTAGGTGTGAATTCTAACAGCACTATTTACTAACTCTGTTACCTTAAATGAATTACTTAATCACTGTGCCTCAGCATCTTCTTTTGCAAACTGGGGATAATCTATATACATAGAAATTTCCATTATTGTTTATTTAATGTATTAATAATAGCAGTGCCATTCGATATCTTTTCTTATGATACCTCTACTATCTATTTAAATTATCTATCTTTACACAGAGATATATAATCTTCCTCATCTCAAAGAGAAGAAAATCGAGGTGCAAAGAACTCTCAGCATTTATGCCCATGGATCTGGTTGTTATTTTAACTGAAAAAAACAAAAACAAAAACTGGTCCAGACTAATATCAATCAGGCTTATGCTGAGGTTGATTCCCTGAGTCTGAAGACACAGGCTAAATGTGTGATGAGATATGTTTCAAAACCTCAGTCTTTCAGATATCACCAGCAGCCCCCTGCTCAGTGGTTTGTTCTTTTAAGGGTGCACTAATTTTGAAGGACCTGAAATCATGGCATTCATGAACAATCCATGTATTGTGTGTTGTATTGTGTCAGGAAGTACTACTTCATAAGGTTGGGAAAAGAGAAACCAAAATCACTTTTGCAATTTTTTCAGTCTCTACAAATCAAGCACCTGAAACCTTCAAGTTATGAAACACAATCTTATTGGCACAATTGTTAAGAAAACAGGGTCTGTAGGCAGGCTGCCTAGGAATGAATCTGTCTTAGAGACATCTTGGTTGTGTGGGTTGTGTGATCTTCAGCAAGTCAACTCATCTTTCTTTGTCCAGACTCCACATCTGCAAAATGGGATGATAATAGTTACCACCTAATAAGGTTGTTGTGAAGATTAAGTAAATTAATATATAAAAGAAATTTAAGGCAGCACTTGGTAAATACTAAAAACTTAGTTAATATTTGCTATAATATTTTGGCTTAATTTATTTTCTATCCTTGAAGTTAAATAATAATCTTTTAGCCAAGGACTCCAAGATCACATCTTTCAACAGGCTCATTTTTTGCCTTTCTCCATCTCACTCCTTTTCAGCAGTCACACTAAATTTTTTCTTAAGTCTTCCAACATGCTGACTACTTTCTAGTCTTATGACTGTGGTGTTGGTTGTTTTTATTGCATGGATATCTCTTTCCCCTGGCCTCCTTATCCTTCAGTCTAAGTCTCTGTTTAATGTCAGTAACTCAAAGTAAAGGTCCACCATCCTCCACCCCAGATTATCCTTCATCAGGACTTCCATTTCTTCCCCCTTTCTTTTTTGATTGTGCCATATGGCATGCAGGATCTTAGTTCCCTGAGCAGGAGTCAAATCTTGCCCCTTGCAGTGGAAGCTCAGTGTCATTCTTATCCAGTGGATCTCCAGGGAAGTCTTTTTTTTTTTTTCTATTTTAGACTTGTGACTTTAGCACCCTATTTCCTTCATTCTGTGTACCACAAGTACAGATATTCCTTTCTTTTTTTTTTGTTCTAGCTCCTCTCTATCCCCAATAAATTGTAAGCTCCATGTAGACTGAAAACCCATCTGTCCTTTTCATTGCTTTTTAAGGATGAGTGGGTGAAGTGCAGGTATAAACCACACAGTGAAACAAAACCTGAATGTATTCCTCTTCCTTAAAGTTCACTGCCAGAATTCTAGACCTTGACATTATATAGTTTTTAATCTACTGTCCAAAAGGTTTTATGTAATAGTGGTATAATTTACTTCAGGATCTATGATTACTTCAATTTAGATGCATAATGTACAGCTTCAGAAGATCTTAGAGCTAAAAGACATTTTTGAAGTTTATAGCTCAGTATGACCATATTACTGTTGAAAGAGGTGGATCTTGGAGCAGAGGGATGACTTGTCCAGTGCTGCAGATAATCAGGGCAAGAGTTATTGTATCAGCTTTCTCATCATTTAGTGCTTTTCCAAACCATCATAGTGTGTTTTTGTAGGTAATTGTATTTTATTACTTGCCACAGTCACTTCACTAGCTGCCTAACCTCTTTACCCAACCACTACATTCCAGAGATTAGAATGGTTCCTAGTCTTGAGAAACACACATTTGATAAAAACACAATTCTGTCTGATAATCCCAATTATCCAGAGACAGCTGTGTAAGGTCAAAGGAACAGCTGTTTGTAGAGTGCCTACCGTGGGTTCTATTGTTCTCATGTGTTTTGTAGGTAATTGTATTTTATTACTTGCCACAGTCACTTCACTAGCTGCCTAACCTCTTTACCCAACCACTACATTCCAGAGATTAGAATGGTTCCTAGTCTTGAGAAACACACATTTGATAAAAACACAATTCTGTCTGATAATCCCAATTATCCAGAGACAGCTGTGTAAGGTCAAAGGAACAGCTGTTTGTAGAGTGCCTACCGTGGGTTCTATTGTTCTCAGTGTGTTATGTGAGTTAGCTAGTGAAATCTTCACAAATCTATATGGTAGTGCTATCATCATGCCATCTAACAAATGTGGAAACTGAGGCACTGCTTGAGTTACTGATACATTACCAAGGTTCTTCAGTATCATGGGAGTATACACATATGCGGGTGCTCTCCTAATTAAAATGCTTTCCTACCCTGCTCAAAGCAGAATAGGCTGGAACTGAGGAAGTAGGAGATTACTTAGAGGAGACTGCACTGGACTGGGTCTTGAAGGACCCGGAACTCCTGAAATTCCTGCTGTCCAATATTTTTTTCCTCCAGTAACACTTGTAGAAGCTTGTTCTGGCTAGACATTCACCTTTTCTTTTTATGCATACACTCATGCTTATGTCTAGCAAATTTGGAGTGATTGCTTTTCTGTTCAACCCTTCACTTCCCACCTTAGGTAGAATTTTAAGATGACAGCTCAAAACATTTCTTGAGCATGAAAGCTTTGCATCAGAGTGTACCCATGAATTCCTTCCCTGGTGGCTCAGATGGTAAAGAATCTGCTTCCGCTGTGGGAGACATCCATGGGTTGGGAAGATTCCCTGGAGAAGGAAATACCCACTCCAGTATTCTAGCCTGGAGACTTCCATGGAGAGAAGAGCCTGGCAGGCTACAGTCGATGGGCTCTCAAAGAGTCAGACATGACTGAGTGACTTTCATGTGCCCATGAATTAGTCTATTTTCTCCTGTGAGATCATGATCTCCATTCTACTTAACAACTAACTCATGACTATGGTCATGGTTCTATTCAGGACTCAGCTTTCATGGGCCTTCAGTGATGTAGACATGACTGAGTGACTTTCATGTGCCCATGAATTAGTCTATTTTCTCCTGTGAGATCATGATCTCCATTCTACTTAACAACTAACTCATGACTATGGTCATGGTTCTATTCAGGACTCAGTTTTCATGGTGGCCTTCAGTGATGCTTAGAGAATCAATGAACAACACAAGTTCCTGTGTTCTGTTACAGATAGGACACACACTGTCCCGTGCATATGAGCTCCTGGAACCTTCTTCCTGTTTTGGATCCTGAATAGAAACCTAAACATGGGCTCTTCTTTACCTCTGTGTGTTTCCATTCCTTTTTAGGGTTCATTGAGATGCTTATCATCACAACCTTATTTTCTTCTTAACATCTCATAAAATTTTGTGTATGTTTGCAGTGAAGGAGGCAAGTGAAACCAAATTTCTCTATAAACAGATCCTGTATCTTGGCTGAAATTTTTACAGTTGTGTTTTGCATGGTATAATACTGCTCAGACTTGATCTCAGTTAATTATGAAAACCTAGTTCAGTTCAGTTCAGGAGCTCAGTTGTGTCTGATTCTGAGACCCCATGAAGTGCAGCACACAAGGCCTCCTTGTCCATCACCAACTCCCAGAGTCACCCAAACTCATGTCCATCGAGTTGGTGATGCCACTCAATCATCTCATCCTCTGTTGTCCCCTTCTCCTCTTGCCCTCAATATTTCCCAGCATCAAGGTCTTTTCAAATGAGTTAGTTCTGTGCATCAGGTGGCCAAAATATTGAAGATTCAGCTTCAACAGCAGTCCCTCCATGAAGACCCAGGATTGATCTCCTTTAGGATGG
>SJYC01135364.1:0-14758 GCA_006408675.1 Madoqua kirkii
ATCCATTGTAGAATAATTATCAAGAGCAAGATAATTAACAAAACCTTCACTTCACATAATTAACATAGTTAACTTTTTGTTTTGTGTGTGTAGGGGGGTGGGTGGGTGAGATGTTTAAGACCTATTCTTTGCAACTTTCAGGTAGGCAACATTGTATGTTAACTATAGTCATATGTGGTACTTTAGATCCTAGATCCTTAGAACTTATTTTAAAACTGCAAATTTGTCCCTTTGACTTATATCGGTCTATGTTACCCTTTTTCCAGCCCACGATAACCAGCAGTCTAGTGTTTCTATGAAACCATATAGTATTTGTCATTCTCTGGCTTACTTTACTTAGCATAATGCCATTCAAATTTGTGCGAGTTATCACAAATGGCAGGATTTCCTCTTTTAATAGTGTAATAGCATTCCATATATATATATATATATATGCACACAATATATATATATGCCACAGAATATATATTTTTCTAAAGATATATAAATGGCTTATTTCATATTATATATGAAAAAATGTTCAACATCACTAATCTAAAGGGAAATGAAAATAAAAATAACCATGAGATATAACCTCACACGTGTTAGGATGACAATGATCAAATGGCATTGAAACATGTATACTATCAGGTAAGAAACGAATCACCAGTCTATGTTCAATACAGGATACAGGATGCTTGGGGCTGGTGCACTGGGATGATCCAGAGAGATGATATGGGGTAAGAGGTGGGAAGGGGGTTCAGGAGTGGGAACTCATGTACACCCATGGCTGATTCATGTCAATGTATGGCAAAACCAATACAGCAGTGTAAAGCAATGTGTAATAGCATTCCATATATATATATATATATATGCACACAATATATATATATGCCACAGAATATATATTTTTCTAAAGATATATAAATGGCTTATTTCATATTATATATGAAAAAATGTTCAACATCACTAATCTAAAGGGAAATGAAAATAAAAATAACCATGAGATATAACCTCACACGTGTTAGGATGACAATGATCAAATGGCATTGAAACATGTATACTATCAGGTAAGAAACGAATCACCAGTCTATGTTCAATACAGGATACAGGATGCTTGGGGCTGGTGCACTGGGATGATCCAGAGAGATGATATGGGGTAAGAGGTGGGAAGGGGGTTCAGGAGTGGGAACTCATGTACACCCATGGCTGATTCATGTCAATGTATGGCAAAACCAATACAGCAGTGTAAAGCAAAATAAAGTAAAAATAAAAATTAAAAAAATACATATAATAGAATAAAATAAAAATATTTTTAAAAAAGGTAACTGATAACAGTTGGCAAAGATTTAGAAAAAAAGGAACCATTACATCAGTGCAAAGCAAGTTGGTAGAGCCATCATGGAAAACAGTATAGCTGTTTCTCAAAAAACTGAAAACAGAACTACCGTATGATCCAGCAATCCCACGCCTAGGCATATACCTAAAGGGGATGAAACTAGTATCTTGAAGAGATATTTGCACATCTATGATTACTGCAGGATTAGTCACAGTACCAAGATATGGAAGTCCCTTTAATGTTCTTAGTAGAGGTATAGATAAAGAAAATGTGGCAACTGCAGCTTTTGAACATCGTAACGTGAGCCACACACACATCTGCTTGACTCTGATGACCGTGGTTTTAACGGCTATGTGGTGCCCACAATAATTTTGAATGAAGGAAAGAAAGCAAACAAAAGAATGAGCGAAATGTCACATCCATCTTTCATAATTTGATCTAGGCTGGCCTTTTGAAAAAGAGAGTATTTGTTTTTATTCTGTAAATAACGATCTGTCAGGTTTGTTTTTTTTTTTTAAACTTTATTTTACTTTACAATACTGTATTGGTTTTGCCATACATCAACATGAATCCGCCATGGGTGTACATGAGTTCCCAATCCTGAACCTCCCTCCCACCTCCCTCCCATACCATCTCTCTGGGTCATCCCAGTGTACCAGCCCCAAGTATCCTGTATCCTGCCACGAACCTAGACTGGCGATTCGTTTCTTACATGATATTATACATGTTTTGTTTGTTTGTTTGTTTGTTTTGAAGAGGGCAGCTATAATCCTATCAGATCTCTTCTGAGAAATTATCTCACTGTTTTGGTCACTACTGAACTCCATGACTCTCAGTTGGTTAGTGATTGCAGACCTCTGGGTATTCATAGGGGCTCCTGTGAACTTGGAAGAATGATCTGACTACAGTGGATCTGAGGTTAAAGAGTGAAGTACAGTGGTGAAGAGCCTGGGTAGCCTTGAGTGATTTTGGCTCTAGCACCCGCTGGCTGAGTATCACTCAATGACTTAATCTCCATGTGAATAAATTTCTTCATCTGTAAAATGGGTTAATAATGCCCCTCAGTTAAGAGTACTAAACTAATTCAATTTAGTAAAGTGCTTAGAAAAGTGCCTGGTGCAAAGTCAATTCTAATGAATTCTTTTCTAAATAAAACTGATTTCTCCTGCCTCTCTTGCAACTGACTTTAGCAGTTCAGCAAAAGTGGCACAGAGCTATGTATTGGGTGACTTTAACCTTTTCTTGGAAAGAGCACAGATAAACAGTTTAGGCTTTGTCTCCTGGGGGCTAGCAATTTCTTCTGACTTATTTGACCTGTCAATTCAGAGAAGAAAAAGGAGGAAAAAAAAAAAAAAACTTACCAAGCACCTAGTCAGTTCAGTTAAACATCAGTTTGGCTGATGATTTTACACTGAGCTAACTGGCAGTTTGCCTGCAGAGATCAAAATGGCTTGTTTTGGGGATCATTTGTTTTTGGCATAGGCTGAGGGCTGACAAGTAGTTTTTGAGTTGAGGGAGGTGCAGTCTGTGTTGCTTGTGCAAGACCATGACTACACCCAAGGTCATGATGCCAGGGTATGAAGAGGAAATCATCAGGCTAGTTAGACTGACTCCTGTTGGAGACCAAACAATATTATCATGTGTTTGGAGGCCTCGTTGGTTTTGCTTTCTGAATTTTGTCTGAGTATGCTAGACCCTGGTTTTCGAGGCTGCTGCATAGCTGTGTGGATCTGAGTGACGTGGTTGCAATTTTCCATCTGTATCAATGAGAAAGTTTCCCATCTGAACTTTGTCACCTCTGTCTGCTTGGCTTCTTTTCCCCAGTGTGCATTGTAAGAGCTCAGCTAATGTCTTCTCAGCGCATGCTGGATGGGCTGTGCAATAAACAGGCAGCTAACTGACCAAAGTTCCCAAGTTAGACAAGACTCAGTTGAGAGGCAAAGGTGATCCCACAACAGACTCATTTGGAGGTGTTGAAATACTATATTTAAGAAGATCTTCGTTTTTTTCTTCAGAATTCTTACAACAAATGACATTACCAACAACTGGGTCCCCTTATGAAGACATTTGGCAATTTCCATCTGAGAAATGCTTGACAGGCCAGGTAGGTACCCCCTGAAAAGAGAGGCTGAATTGTGCACATGGGCTTAATGATTTCTGGACTCCAGTCACTATAATTAACTGCCATTAGATGTTAGTGCTGACCAGCAAATTCATCTGTTGATGAAATACTCCAAACCTGAGAGGCTTCATCTTCCCCCAGACACCATCTAATACTCCAAGCCCCCCTACCACCTCTGAGGCATTGCAGCCACTGTCACGTAGGGTGGGACTTCAGCAGCAGAGTGCACAGGAGCTGGCGTGGGAGCCTCATCCATTTCCTCTCCCTTCTCTCATTTCATGCCTTCCCCTGAGCAAGCCCTTTCTGTGTCTTTCCTTTCTACTGATGTAAAGGTATCTACAAATTTACACACAAAGCATCATCCCATGAAGAACAGCGAGGCCGCCACTGTAACAATACCTGTTTCTCAGGATCAGGCTTTATACAATAAAAAGTGTCACGGTAAGTCCTTTTCTTTTCTAATTTTCTTTTAATCCTCCTGCTCAGAATTTTAGTCCTAGGCTAAATGTTCTAATACTTACTTAACATTTTTACTTCTCTCGGTTCACAAAGGAATGCTGGCTCAGCAATCTTGAGTAGCCAACAGTATCTAGCTATAATTTAGCAATATTGCTTACGTTTCACTATATTTTTATACATACTCTCTATTTGTTGCAAATTGAGCTGTTTTTCCTTCAGTGGAATTGGTATAAAGTTCAGTCCATAAACCAATTTATTTCTGTTAAAATGTTGAGTTGAATTCCTATGGAGATTTTAAATAAATAACAGTAACTGAAATGCACGGAGAGGGCAAAACTCATGTGGAAGATATTTAAATGACTGTAGTGGAGCAAGCATTGATTTTGAGGGCTGAAATTAGAGTACAAGATAGCAATACTTCTTAAACTTCAACATACAATTTAACCAACTGAGGATCTACTTATAGGTTCTGATTCAATAGACCTAGGATGGGTCTATTGAACCGGAGATTTGGTGCTTCCAGCAAGTTCCAGGATTGTGCTAGTTGCCCAGGCCCACTATCACTGTGGACATTTTGCAAGGCAAGGATCTGACACTTCTTCTAGCTCCTCCTGATTCAACCAGGCTCACCAAGAGCTCATGCTGTAGCATGGGGTCAACCCTAATCATAGTAATTGAGATGTTACTTGCCCCTATTCTCTCTATCAGTGGTTTTTAAATCTTCCCCACCCAGGGATCGAACCTGGGTCTCCCGCATTGGGGGCAGACACTTTAACCTCTGAGCCACCAGGGAAGCCCTCTTAAAGTTTAGTATTTTTAAAAAATCACCTTTAGTGTTTGCTAAACCATGAATTGCTGGGCCCACCAAGGTAGTTTCTGGTTAAGCAGGTCTCAGAAATGGCCTGAGAAATTGCATTCCTAACAAGTTCCAGAAGATGGTGATATTGCTTGTCCAGGGACAAGACTATCTATAGATTTTACAAGTGGATGTGTGAGTTTCAAGCACGGGAACACAGCAGTACTGGTTAGCACAACACTCATCCTGACTACAGTTCGGCTCCTTTGTTCTCCAGTATTCAAGGCATCTTTGCAGCTTCAGTAGGAAAGCCAAGGTATACGTGGAGACTGGATGGGGTCTCCACCAGCATATGGATCGTCCTGGTGGAGCATCAGCCCAGGTGTGGCTTTCTCATACGTCCCAGGTGTGTGAATGTTATTGCTGTTGTTCAGTTGCTAGGTCGTGTCTGGCTCCTTGCCATCCAATGGACTGCAGCACGTCAGGTTTCCTTGTCCCCCATTATCTCCTGCGGTTTGCTCAAGTTTATGTGCATTGAATTCATGCTGCTGTTCAACTATCTCATCCTCTGCTTCTTCTCTTCTCCTGCCTTCAATCTTTCTCAGCATCGGGGTCTTTTCCAATCAGTTAGCTCCTCACATCAGGTGGCCAAAGTATTAGAGCTACAACTTCAGTATCATTCCTTCCAATGAATATTCATGCTTGATTTCCCTTAGAATTGACTGGTTTAATCTCCTTGCAGTCCAAAGGACTCTCAAGAGTCTTTTCCAGCACCACAATTTGAAAGCATCAGTTCTTCAGAGCTCAGCCTTCTTTATGTATGTTTGTATGTAAGTATGAATATATATGTACACAGAGAGAGTAGAGCAGCTCAGTGGTAGGAAGCAGACAGAAGATGTAGTTTCCTAGTCAGATATCACCTTAATTTGACCAAAACCTGGTGAATGTTTGTGACAAAATTTTTGTGATGTGGCAAATACATCTATTTGAGAAGGTCTAAGTTATGAGCAACCTAGATAGCATATTCAAAAGCAGAGACATTACTTTGCTGACTAAGGTCTGTCTAGTCAAGGCTATGATTTTTCCAGTGGTCATGTATGGATGTGAGAGTGGGACTGTGAAAAAGGCTGAGCACCTCTTACTCCTTGGAAGAAAAGTTATGACCAACCTAGATAGCATATTCAAAAGCAGAGACATTACTTTGCTGACTAAGGTCTGTCTAGTCAAGGCTATGATTTTTCCAGTGGTCATGTATGGATGTGAGAGTGGGACTGTGAAAAAGGCTGAGCACCGAAGAATTGATGCTTTTGAACTGTAGTGTTGGTGAAGGGTCCCTTGGACTGCAAGGAGATCCAACCAGTTCATTCTAAAGGAGATCAACCCTGGGATTTCTTTGGAAGGAATGATGCTGAAGCTGAAACTCCAGTACTTTGGCCACCTCATGCGAAGAGTTGACTCATTGGAAAAGACTCTGATGCTGGGAGGGATTGGGGGCAGGAGGAAAAGAGGATGACCGAGGATGAGATGGCTGGATGGCATCACGGACTCGATGAACACGAGTCTGAGTGAACTCCACGAGTTGGTGATGGACAAGGAGGCCTGGCATGTTGCGATTCATGGAGTCACAAAGAGTTGGACACAACTGAGAGACTGAACTGAACTGAACTGATTCAGACATAATGACAGAACACCTATGCACCAACTTGGGTTACGATTCTTTTTCTTCTCATGTTTCTCTCTGTCACACTATAGTATGCATATATATTGTATACTGTATATATATATATACACACACACACACACATGCATATACATTCTAATATATAAACTAACAAGTCAGTTCAGTTCAGTAAACAATTTAAAATCTGTTGCAAGGATTAAAAGAAGAAAATTACCCATAGAGTGCTTTATTGCAACACCAGGACAAATAAATATTAATAGCTAAATAAATAAGCTCTATTTGAGGACAAGGAGGAAGCTGTGTGGCTGGAGCTTCCTGGGGGAGGAAGAGGGAAGAAGATGAAATAGTAGGTGAGGAAGTCAGGGGCCATATCTTACAGAGACTTGTAGGACAGCACAATTTGGGTTTTAAGTGTAGTGAAAAGTAACTGGAGGGTTTGAAGCTGAAGTGCAATACCATTTATTTATGATTTAGGACCATCTGCTTGCCTCGCAGAGAACAGAGTATAAGGAGGAAGAGTCGAAGTTGGGAGACTAGTTACAGTGTCCAGGTGGTGGTGATCGACTGACTTGCACAAGCAGTGATGATGGTCAGAAGTGGCCAGATTCAGACCATATTCTGGAGACTGTGTTGTTGGCATTTGCTGAGAGATTGCTGAACAATGGAAAGAAAGAGGAAGTGAAGATGACTCTCAGGCCTAAGTGATTGAGTAGAGTGGATAAAGGTGCTGTTTACTGAAATGAGGAAACTCTAAAGAAGCAGGTTTAAGAAGTTTATCAGTATTTTTGTTTAGACATACAACATTTGAACCATTAATTAGGTATGTAAGAAGAGATATTGAGAAAGTCTAGAGTCTGATAGTCAGGGGATAGATTAGAAGTTGATTCACATTTAGGAATCATGAGCATTTGGGGGCTATTCAATGCCTGGTATCTGGCGAAGAGCTTATAAGATGAGAATGTAGGTAGAGAAGAGATCCCCTCTCAGTGAATTCCTGTACAGAGAGGCATGGAGAAGAAAGGGATTGGTATCGCAAAGATAACACTTGAAGGTGTGGCAGCACCCGGGAAGGACTGGCCAAGAGGGGAACCAGGGAGGATGGACCCTATGCTCAGCACTTCCAACTCAGTTAAAGAATTCTGCACCAGACACGGCCGAAGAACCTAGCTGATGGAAGCATGCAGGAAAGAGGCAGTAGGTCCTGAGATGTAGGGAGTAAGGGCATCACCAGAAATGCCCAACTGATACCTCAGCGTTGAGCAAACCCCTGATCTTGGAACAACTTCAAGGAGTAGAATGTGCCCTTCAAGTGCTCTTGGCACCTCAAGTGTGTGCCAAGAAGAGCTGAAATTGCCATAAGCTAGATAAGAAATGGGGAATTAACCAAAACTAAGTTAATCTAATGAAAACAATAGTATATTCGTTGCATGAGGTCTGAATTTTTCACCTAATTCTAATTGCTGGTGGTGTCAATGCAGTTTCCTAACTAAGAGGAAAAAGGAATTTTTGCTCATCATTTTCCTTTTTTCCAGGGAATGCTTGCATTTCCTGATACACCAGTTTTGGAACAGGATTTTTTTTTTTAAAGTGTTTTTTGCATCGTGATGAGCTAAGGAAGCATCTCTCTTCCTGGAGTCATGAACCAGACACAGTTAACATAATGAAATCTGCCATACATTTAATCAGAGGTAGTTAATTTGATTTTCTAAAATTAAGCAGAGCATCAGTTTATCATTAGGCTTGAGAATTACTGGGTTTCAGAAGTCACCCTGCCTGCCCCAAAAGGGCTTTGTTGGATATGAATAATAACAGCCTACAAATATATTGATGATAATGAGCATCTAAATGTTCTGTAAGGAAAAAAAGAAAAAAGAAATTCCTGACAAGCATGAATGGTGACTCATGGTAGCCAGAATTCTTAAAATTTATGATCATTGCAACATGAAAAAATAATTATGAATAATAAAAATCTGTTACAATAATTAGCTGTAATGAATGCTTGTGGCGAGCTAAATGAACTGGAACAATTAAAGGCAATATCACATAATTTGCATCTTGTGTTATGTCAGATCATTTTATCATTAGAGAGATATAGGGAGAAGTAGAGAGAAAGATAAAAAGACAAAAGAGACAAAATGGGAGCTGATGAAGAGAAAGTAAAATAAACCTTTTTGCTTCCTACTTCCTGTCCTCTCAAAAAAGGTGAAACATGCTGCATTTTGCATGTTTTATACTTCAGTTTTTGCATCCATTCCAAGTTGTCTTTGAGTACATCAAAAACGTGAAAAAAAAATAATCAGTGTAGCAGACATTCAAATGTGACAAAATTGGGTTTGAACAGCTACCTGTCTTTTATGTGTTATATAACATAGGCAACTTCCTTAGGTGACCTAAGTCTCAGTTACATTCATAAAACAGAATACTCATAGATGTTGCCCAAAACTGTGGTGAGTGAATTGCTCATATCTACAGCTAACCCTTAGTAAATGTTCATTATGCACCTGGCATTCTCCTGGATACCTCCATAGGAACTATGTCATTTAGTCCTCCTGACAATCCTAATCAGTAAAGCTATAATTATCTCTTTTACAGAAGAGAAAACGAGGTCTCAAGTATGGAGTACAAAAGTAAGTGATAGTGGTATTCAGTAAAGGCACTTAGTTTCCAGAGTTTACATCTTTTGTCCCTGTTAAGAAGCTTCTGCTAGCCAGGAGCAGATTTCAGTAAAAGTCAGGTGTCAGTTTTTCATCTCACCTCTATATGAGCAAAACAAAGTATGTGTTTACATTTGTGAGTGAGCCTTATTGTAATTTATTTTCCCTTATGGCTCAGATGATAAAGAATTTGCCTGCAATGCAGGAAACCTGG
Organism: Madoqua kirkii; assembly: GCA_006408675.1. Taxonomy (NCBI): domain Eukaryota; kingdom Metazoa; phylum Chordata; class Mammalia; order Artiodactyla; family Bovidae; genus Madoqua; species Madoqua kirkii. The sequence goes on from SJYC01135364.1 coordinate 9,245, forward strand.
GTTCAATCCCCAGGTCTGGAAGACTCTCTGGAGAAAGATAGAGCAACCCACTCCAGTATGTTTGCCTGGAAAATTCTATTGACAAAGGAGCCTGGCAGGCTATACAGTCTGTGGGGACACAAGTAGTTGGACATGACTGAGGAGCTAACACTTTCATTTTCAGCTATACAGTATGAAGGGAAACATTTGGGGTTGGCTGTGAAATTTTAATATAACCAATCCCATCCAGTAGGAACCCTGCATTGTGAGAAGACAAGATTACTGCAGGTGACTTTGTCAGTAGGAAGGTGATGAGCAGCTCCCAGAGATAAGCTTTACCTGACACCAAGCAGGATGGAAGGATCACCAGTCACCAGCTTGTCATCCAAGGCATTTGAGAAAAGCCTTACTTGACCCACCCTGACAAGGACCACTCTGTGACACAGATGGTTGTTATTTCCCTGGTACCGGGATACAGAGCTTTCTGGGTCAGGCTCAGTATTCTAGTGAGGGGTGGAGGGAAATCAGTTCTGTGCCCTGGAGCAGGAAGACAGAAGATTTAATTGCCCAAGTCTCCTTTTTTCTGCTTGGGCATTATTTGCAAGTGAAACAGATACTCCCAATCTGTGTCTGCTCGGATAAAGGTACTCATTACATTGCTTCATTCCACAGTTTGGTGTTATCCACACAGTCAAAGGCTTTACATAGTCAATGAAGCAGATGTTTTTCTGGAATTCTCTTGCTTTTTCTATGATCCAACAGATGTTGACAAATTGATCTCTTCCAGTAGGAATGCATGTATGGATGTGAGAGCTGGACCATAAAGAAGGCTAATTGCTAAAGAATTGATGATTTTGAACTGTGGTATGGGAGAAGACTCTTGAAATTTCCTTGGATTACAAGAAGATCAAACCAGTCAATCCTAAAGGAAATCAACCCTGCACATTCATTGAAAGGACAGATGCTGAAGCTGAAGCCCCAATACTTTGGACACCTGATGTGAAGAATTGACTCATTATAAAAGACTCCGATGCTGGGAAAGATTGAAGATGGAGGAGAAGTAGACAACAGACGATGATGACTATTTTTCTTTCAAAAGAAAGGCAGTGACAGGACCTTTGACCTCAGGCCCCTCCTCTCTTGTCCCCACAGCCCAACTCTTTCTTTTCTTAACTCAGATTCCTCTGCTCACCAGCCTTGTTTGCTCTCTGGTGGTCTGTCTGATGGAGGTTATCAAAAGACACAGTTGGAGCATCATAGTCCTGTCCTCCAGTTGGCAAGAGAGGGACGTGTTTATTTTCCTCTTTTTCAAAAGAAAGGCAGTGACAGGACCTTTGACCTCAGGCCCCTCCTCTCTTGTCCCCACAGCCCAACTCTTTCTTTTCTTAACTCAGATTCCTCTGCTCACCAGCCTTGTTTGCTCTCTGGTGGTCTGTCTGATGGAGGTTATCAAAAGACACAGTTGGAGCATCATAGTCCTGTCCTCCAGTTGGCAAGAGAGGGATGTGTTTATTTTCCTCTTTTTCTCCTTTGAGGAGGTGTCTCCACTTGTCAGATAAATGCCTCCAGGCTGAACAGGGGGGCGGCAGGAATTTGCCTGTAAAGAAAAGAGAGAAGAAAGAAGGGGGAAAGTTCTCTTTAGGCAGCATTTCTCCTTTGGGCAAACAGTGCCAGTTTGCCCAAGTTCCCTGGGCAGAGCCACAGAGTTAAATTTAAGGCATCATTTTCATCTACAGATACCATGTCAGTTAGGAAACTAGTCTGGGATTTAGATGGTCTCATTGCCTGAAAAGGCATGTTTGTTACTCAGTGGTTGCTAAAATCTCACATATGAAATATTGTTTTTGTTTGATTATAATCAGAAAGGATTGGCTTTCTTTAGTTTGCACAGGGGTCCTTACTCACAGTAGGAGTTAGCTTCAGGCAAAACAGAAATATGGGAAAAGGAAACAGCCCTAGGTTGCCAATTATCTCAGGTCTGTAACAAAAATTGTTTTCCTTGCATTTTCTTGTCAATTGCTTTGTTGAAGGCAAGAGGAAGGAGGGAGGGAGAGAGAGAGAGAGAGAGAGATTGGTTTATTTAATTGCTTAATTTCTTTAGTCAAGTGATAAGAACATTTATCTTTGCTGAAGTAGTGGATTTTAGTGGTCTTCCAGGGACCAAAAGAATACTTGGGGTTCACTTACTAGTGTTGTCATTTTCTCAGAGGACTTAGTGAAACAATTTTATTCCCAGTTTACAAATTGGAGTTTCTTTTTGAAAACGGCAGTACATGGTCAGGCTTTTTGAACTGACTTTAATCAAAGAGTTCAAAATCTCTTATTTCAAGGCCTAGATTTGTTGTTTTTACATTAATTGTGTGTGCTTGTCATTTCTGGGTCAAAGTAAATTTTTGTCTAAACCAAATACTTTCATGTAAGACAAGGACAGTCAGACATCAGAATCATCTCCCAGGAATGGCTTCAAACTACTTCTTTTGATAACATTCTGCCTGACATGTTCAGTGCACCCATCACATCAAAGTTGATTCTGTTTTCTTAAAAAAAAAAAAAAAAAAAAGACAAGGAAGAAACGCTTTAATTTTGTTTTTCTTAGGAAATGCATGTTTCAGTTTTCTGTCCATGTGTATTTTTAAAACCATTGATGCACTTTCAAAAGAAGATTTTCAATAACCTTGAGTAGAGATGTAGAATGCACAATTCTTATTTTGAACACATAGAACCTGACAGATTTAGGAAAAGTTGTTAGAGGAGGTCATGTTGGGGCAGTTCTATAAAATGTTTAATGCTGACCTTAGTGGCCATGAACAGAATGAAAGCCTTCGAATTACCTTCCCTTCTTGAATGGTGATACGTTGACACAGTGTTTAAAGTACACCATCTTTTCTATTGTCGCTGCCAAACTCCTGGCTTGGGGCTTTCTGATGCACCCAAGTTTTCACATGAGGTCTCCTATTGCATAAAAAAATGTATGGCTGAGATCGGGAGCAAGTGACTTCCTGGGAAGGATCCATAAAGTACTAATTAAATGTTATTATTAATGGAAACATTATGGAAGAAAAATATATAAGTCAAATGTCAGTATATGTATGGCCTTTCATATTTTGTCAAAAATGACGGCTTAGAAATGGGATTTTAAGGGCTGCTGAAATATGTGTACTTTGATGAAACTAATAAAAATATGGCAAAATAAATAAAACATTTCTAAGATTTCATGTCCTTATTCATTTCATGATGGTTCTTAAGTTCCCAGGAAATGCCAGATAAATAGTGGGGATGCTTAGATAAATGGTATGGTTGCTTTACTTAAGATGCAAAAAACTACTGGGACAGATAGGAGATCCTCAACTTTGTATCAGAGATCCATGCCTAAAGGATGAGCTGCCAAGTGAAAGCGTGATCAGTAAGGGCTTCGGGGAAGGAGGTACCACTGAGTTTACTTTTACCTGTGAAGTATCTTTAGGGAGAACAACATATTGGAAACTCAAGAAAGTTAGTCAATGCCAGTAAGTTTGCCTAACAATCTCAGTTCTTTCTCTTTTTTTACTAAAACTGCCCTGACCTTAGCGTGAAATCTTGGAAAGATTCCTACTTTTGCATTCCAATCCCCTATGATGAAAATAACATCTTTTTTTGGTAATAGTTCTAGAATGTCTTGTAGATATTCATAGAACTGGTCAACTTCAACTTCTTTGGCATAGTTTTGGGACACAGACTTGGATTACTGTGATAGTGAATGATTTGCCTTGGAAACAAACCAAGATCATTTTGTCATTTTTGAGATTGTACCCAAGTACTGTATTTCAGACTTTTGTTGACTGTGAGGGCTACTCCATTTCTTCTAATGGACTCTTGCCCACAGTATTAAATACAATGGGTGTCTGAATTAGATTCATCCATTCCCATTCAGGAAAATCCCCCTGGAGAAAGAAATGGCAACCCACTCCAATACTCTTGCCTGGAGAATCCCATGGAGGGAGGAGCCTGGTAGGCTACAGTCCATGGGGTCGCAAAGAGTTGGACATGACTGAGTGACTTCACATTCCCATTCATTTGAGTTCACTGATTTCTAAAATGTTCATGTTCATTCTTGGCTTCCCCTGTTTGATCACTTTCAATTTACATTGATTCATGGACCTAACATTCCAGGTTCCTATATGATACTGTTCTTTACAGCACTAGGCTTTCCTTTCACCACTACACATCCACAACTGAGAATCGTTTCCACTTTGGCCTAGCCACTTCATTCTTTCTGGAGCTGTTAGTAACTGCCTTCTACTCTTGTAGCATATTGGACACCTTCCGACCTGGGGAGGCTCGTCTTTCAGTGTCAGATCTTTTCGTCTTTTCATACTGTTAATTGAGTTCTCCCAGCGAGAATACTGGAGTAGTTTACCATTCCCTCCCCTAATGGACCACGTTTTGTCAGAACTCTTTACTGTGACCTGTCGGTCTTGGGTGGCTACACAGCACGACTCATGGCTTCATTGAGTTTCACAGGCCCCTTTGTGATCTATGAGAGGGTTTTGGTGATATATAAAGCTGGAACTCCAGTACCTTGGTCGCCTCATGTGAAGAGTTGACTCATTGGAAAAGACTCTGATGGTGGGAGGGATGGGGGGCAGGAGGAAAAAGGGATGACAGAGGATGAGATGGCTGGATGTCATCACTGACTCGATGGATATGAATCTGAGTGGACTCCAGGAGTTGGTGATGGACAGGGAGGCCTGGCCTGCTGTGATTCATGGGGTCGCAAAGAATCGGACACGACAGAGCAACTGAACTGAACTTAACTATTTGGATGAGTATGGGCACAGGGTTCATGACTGCTTTAATTTTTGAAAGGTTTCTCAGCTTTATCCGGGCTTCCTTCTCGTCTTACTCTCTGTTCTCCACCCAGCATACCTCTTGTACAGTAATGCCTTCACCTGCTAGCTGTATCCAATGAAAAAGTGTATCACCAGCTCACAATTTTCCTCTGAGTTCCAGATGGATAGAGTCTAGCATCTAGTCCATGCTTCTTCTTCTCTAGAAAGTTTTGAATATATCTTTGAAATCAAGCAGAACTCATTTTGTTGAGTGTCACTAACAGTTCAATTAGCCTTCACCAGAAACTCCCATGAACAGCATGAAAAGGCAAAACCATACAATACCAAAAGAGGAACTCCCCAGGTCAGTAGGTACCCAATATGCTACTGGAGATCAGTGGAGAAATAACTCCAGAAAGAATGAAGTGATGGAGCCAAAGCAAAAACAATACCCAGTTGTGCATGTGAATGATGATAGAAGCAAGATCCTATGCTGTAAAGAGCAATATTGCATAGGAACCTGGAATGTCAGGTCCATGAATCAAGGCAAATTGCAAGTGGTCAAACAAGAGATGGCAAAGGTGAACATCGACATTCTAGGATTCAGCGAACTAAAATGGACTGGAATGGGTGAATTTAACTCAGATGACCATTGTATCTACTACTGTGGGCAGGAATCCCTCAGAAGAAATGGAGTAGCCATCATGGTCAACAAAAGAGTCTGAAA
>SJYC01135366.1:0-19156 GCA_006408675.1 Madoqua kirkii
CCCCATGGACTGTAGCCTTCCAGGCTCCTCCACCCATGGGATTTTCCAGGCAAGAGTACTGGAGTGGGGTGTCATTGCCTTCTCCAATCTTGCTTCTAGACTCCTTAAACTCTCTGCAAACAGGCAACCAAATATGGATGCAACTGAGGGGCTCTGACTGGGGCTACTCCCTAGGGTGCTCCAAAGGTGTTTTTTGAAAGCTCTATTGTCTGCTATGCCCTAGTAGTTGCCACCCAGATAGGTGAGGGCTCTCTTTTCTTCTTTCTCTGATTATGCTCTGTGAACAGGTGTGTGGCCCTGGATGCAGCTGAGGGACTTGTCCGGCTTCAGTTTGTAGGTTAAATTAATACAGACTTGTCTTTAGTATCCTCAACATGAAGTATAATAGTTTCATTGTTCGTAGGGTTACTGAAAGTCAAGACCATATTGTTTTCATTATTGGAACATTAATTGCTAAATAGGTCTAAATTTACTTACTTTTTTATCTTGTGAGAGAGAAACTATAGATGTTTGGTTCTGCCTTGAGATGTCCACTACCAATCTATAGCATGATAATGAAGAAGACAGTTTGTGGTTGCTTATGGAAAGTAGAATGAGTGTTTTTAGAAAAAGAAGGTAAGAGAAATGGAAATATATTTTTCTGAAAGGAAAAAGGGTGATTTTGTCCTCAAAAGTAAAAATCACTCAATCTGACTTTTTGCAACCCCATGGATTCTCCAGGCCAGAATACTGGAATGGGTAGCCTTTCCCTTCTCCAGGGGATCTTCCCAACCCAGGAACTGAACCCAGGTCTCCTACATTGCAGGCGGATTCTTTACCCACTGAGTCACAAGAGAAGCCATTTTTTGAATTTTGGATTTTGTCCTAGTTTTGGCTGTTTCAGAACTGAAAGAATAAGTAACGATGTATGCCTACAGAAAGTGGCAGAAAGTTTGTGGAAGGGGAACACTGAGAGAAGAATTTTGTATGTGGTCAAGGTCTTCTATGGTTGGATTAAATTTAATTAGAGAAATGGATTTTATTAAGAATAGGCTTGTGCAGAACTAGATTTGATATTTCTCTTTCATAAGAAATTGGGAGATCATGTATATCTGTGGCTGATTCATGTCAGTGTATGGCAAAACCAATGCAGTATTGTGAAATGGAATAAAATATCAAATTAATAAAAAAAAGAAAAAATAGACCAAGCCAACTAAAAATAAAATAAAATAAAATAAAATAATATTATCCCATTAACAAAAAATAATAAATAAAAAATAAAAACTACCAACAATGCCGTATATTCGATTATCATACCTGGGAATGTATTGTTACATTTTCTATTCTCCATTTTTTAGACTGTAGCCACCTAATAAATAAAGCTTTACTAATACAAAAAATAATAATGTTTTCCTGAAATATCTCTTTTGACATCAATTCAAATGGCATCTATCATCTCATCCAAGACTTATTGAGGCTATCATATCTTTACACCCAATAGTGTCTAATCCTTATATACGACTTCTGGGAAAAGTACCACTGGACAGCAGTTGGTTTTCAATCCTAGACTTAAAAGATGCCTTCTTTTGCGTCCAGTTGGCACCAGAATCACAATACTTGTTTGCATTAAATTTACTCTGGGAGCCACCATTCAGGTTTTAAGTGTTCACCAAGTACCAGACCTACTAAATAATCAAGCCTCAGCTTGGCTGTCAGACAGTAGAGGCCTTAGATATCAAATTCTTTTATTTGAAAATCCACAGATATTCAGTTCAGTTCAGTTCAGTCACTCAATTGTGTCCGACTCTTTGTAACCCATGGACTGCAGCATGCCAGGCTTCCCTGTCCATCATCAATTCCTAGAGTTTACCCGAACTCATGTCCAGTTGAGTCAGTGATACCATTCAACCATCTCATCCTCTGTCATCCCCTTCTCCTCCTCCCATCAATCTTTCCCAGCATCAGGGTCTTTTCAAATGAGGCAGCTCTTTTCATCAGGTGCCCAAAGTATTGGAGTTTCAGCTTCAACATCAGTCCTTCCAATGAACACCCAGGACTGATCTCCTTTAGGATGGACTGGTTGGATCTCCTTGCAGTCCAAGGGACTCTCAAGAGTCTTCTCCAACACCACAGTTCAAAAGCATTAATTCTTCTGCACTCAACTTTCTTTATAGTCCAACTCTCACATCCATACATGACTACTGGAAAAACCATAGCCTTGACTAGATGGATCTTTGTTGGTAAAATAATGTCTCGGCTTTTTAATAATGCTATCTAGGTTGGTCATAAACTTCCACAGATACTATCCCTTGTTATTTTCTGTAAGTTTAGCAGTCCCTGGTTCCTAAGCTGCTTTATGCCTGCAACCAGAACCCTACCCTCTCTGGAGGTGACACAGATCTACCTAGCTTACCATTAGACTACTCTTAACACCACTAACAGGACCAGATAACCCATTCCTTTACCATTACTTCTGTTATTACCTAAAAGTCAGTCTTCAGGACTATTTATCATAAATGAAATATTTATTGTTAGTGATACCCTAAACTATTATTACAGGGGACTGGGGGAAGAAATCAATGACTTACATCTTCTCAGGGTGATAAAAGAACTAGATTTGTGGCTATTTCACAGTTTCCAGTCTCTGGGCACAGGTTGGATTGCTTTACATCATACTATCTCTTCCTACACAGAGTGGACAAATTGCCAACAAGTTTATCCAGTCCTTACACTCAGGCCCACCTAGCATCTCTCCACTGGAGTTCTTGGGGATGCCCAGTTCCAGTAAAGGGGATCCCAAATAAGTCTCACAAGCTGCCTTGTGATCTATGTCCTGATCTTGGGACATCTGGCTTTCAGATAGGAACCCCATAACCCCACCAAGCAATCAGGAAAGAGGATAATTCCAAGTGGTCCTTTTCCCAAAAGTGTTCAGGAATCTGAGTAAGGGACTGAAGTTTCCCACACAGGATATTTATTGCTTGACATGTGAAGCCCTGAGGCATACTTTTGGGCTTTTTTTAAGACCCTAACACACTGGGGGTCAGATAAGGATTGATTAAATATGATCATGATGTCTTTCCACATCAATAAAAAGCCAAAGTAAAGTACTGAAATGTATCTATATATTTGCCTGTAGCATCTGTATAGCTTCCCAGGTCTTGCTTGATCTTTCTTAGTTCTCAGAGGAAACTAAGGCAGCATACGCCAAGGCTAGTTGACCATTGCAAGTTATGTAACAACACTTATATTGCACCTATCTTCCCATAATTCAGTCTGTTATAATCAGATGTGTGTATATATACAATATTTATGAACACTTAAAGTGCTCCTAGCTGCCCAAGGTTACTAAGGGAAGCCCCTGTGGTTAGTTTGTATCCACTGTGTGCCCAGGGTCCATGTGCAGGAATTATAAAAATTTCTGTGGTTATTTTGTAGGCTATCTGTGTGGTCCTCTGGGTGTCTCTGGAATAGGGTTCAGATACCAGCTTGTATCCTTTTTGGCTACGCCACCCCTTGTTGCTCATGCCTAACTTCCTAACAAAATCTTCAGCTTGTTACATGCTGCTGCTGCTAAGTCCCTTCAGTCGTGTCCGACTATGTGAGATCCCTTGGAGAAGGGAAAGGTTACCCACTCCAGAATTTTGGCCTGGAGAATTCCATGGACTGTACATAGTCCATGGGGTTGCAAAAAGTCAGATACGACTGAGTGCCTTTACTTTCAATTTCACTTTAATAGAGGAATAGAAATTTCTCAGACTCCAACGATCGAAATAAAAGTATATCCAGACTTCAAGCTGAAGGAAAAACACAGGAATTTAACCACTGCGGCCACTCTCTTCACATGGTCTCTTTTGTGTCAGCTAGTTGTCTCATTTCTCTTCCCAACAAGCTGCCTCTGTTTATTTTATCGCCTTGTTAGAGATAATACAAGACCAACAAGTGCATCTCTACTCACTGAACTCCCAGTCTTAGGGCCAGCCACTTAATGATTATGGTATCCACATTTCTAAACTAAATTTTTCCATATTAGGAGAAATTTCCACATTCCTAGTTATATGCTGGGTGCTGGTAATAAAATAGCACGACAAAAGAGAGTCTCTGCTCACAAAGAACTCAATGTTTATTGGGAAAGAGTTGCCCAGTAAATTATCCATATTCATTTTTCCTTTCTTACAACAGTTATTTATTGGGTATCCACTATGAATATGCATAAGATACCATCATAAAAGATACAAACACAGTCTCTGTTTTTAGGAAACAAAGTTTTCTATTTTGAGGTAGGTTAGACTTTAATCAAATAATCACACAAACATGAATAGAGATTGGAACATATTATAATGGAGAAGTTCACCACTTTCTAAAAGTATCTAAGACACTTGACCTTGTCACAGAAGTCATTGAAAAATCAGTTTCACTGAACATGGGACAACTGAGCTGAAATATGGATACAGAGGAGGAACCTAACAAAAGGAAGAAGGATGGACATTCCATGTAGAAGGAAAAAAGTCTGCAGAATTCCTGTAGCAAGAAAAAGGGATTCAGCCAAAGAAGTATAAAAAGTTGCTATGGATGGTCCACAGAGTGTGAGCACATGAGAAATGAAGTTATAGTTCAACTAGGCTTACCTATACTGCAGTTTGTAGGCCAGGTAACATGATGTGAAGATATTTAAAGTTTTAAAGATGTGAGTGAACAGTTATACCATCCAATTCATGCTTTGAAAACATAATTGCCTACACTAATGAATTAGAAGGGATTGGAGGTGTGATGGCTAAATTTGATGTGTCAACTTGGCTAAAATATAATATTCAATTATTTGGTCAAACAGTATAGATGCTTCTGTGTTTAAACATGATTAATGTCTACACTCAGTTGACTTTTTTAAGTAAAGGAAATTTCCCTCCACAATATGGGTGGGTCTCCTGTAACCGCACCCCACTCCAGTACTCTTGCCTGGAAAATCCCATGGACAGAAGAGCTTGGTAGGCTGCAGTCCATGGGGTCGCTAAGAGTCGGACACGACTGAGCGACTTCACTTTCACTTTTCACTTTCATGCATTGGAGAAGGAAATGGCAACCCACTTCAGTATTCTTGCCTAGAGAATCCCAGGGTCAAGGGAGCCTGGTGGGCTGCCGTCTGTGGGGTCTTTTAATTTCATGGCTGCAGTCACCATCTGCAGTGATTTTGGAGCCTAAAAAAATAAAGTCTGACACTGTTTCCACTGTTTCCCCATCTATTTCCCATGAAGTGATGGGACCAGATGCAAATCTTTATTTTATGAATGTTGAGCTTTAAGACAATTTTTTCACTCTCCTCTTTCACTTCCATCAAGAGGCTTTTTATTTCCTCTTCACTTTCTGCCATAAGGATGGTATCATCTGCATATCTGAGGTTATTGATATTTCTCCCGGCAATCTTGATTCCAGCTTGTGCTTCTTGCAGCCCAGCATTTCTCATGATGTACTTTGCATATAGGTTAAATAAGCAAGGTGACAATATACAGCCTTGACATAGTCCTTTTCCTATTTAGAACCAGTCTGTTGTTCCATGTCCAGTTCTAACTGTTGCTTCCTGACCTGCATATAGGTTTCTTAAGAGGCAGGTCAGGTGGTCTGGTATTCCCATCTCTTGAAGAATTCTCCACAGTTTATTGTGATTCACACAGTCAAAGGCTTTGGCATAGTCAATAAAGCAGAACTAGATGTTTTTCATCTAGTTCCTTTTTCCACGATCCAGCAGATGCTGGCAATTTAACATAGTCTAGTCAAAGCTGTGGATTTTCCAGTGGCCATGTATGGATGTGAAAGTTGGACTGTGAAGAAATCTGAGTGCTGAAGAATTGATGCTTTTAAACTGTGGTGTTGGAGAAGACTCTTGAGAGTCCTTGGACTGCAAAAAGATCCAACCTGTCCATTCTAAAGGAGATGAGTCCTCAGTGTTCTTTGGAAGGACAGATGCTAAAGCTGAAACTCTAATACTTTGGCCACCTGATGTAAAGAGTTGACTCATTGGAAAAGATGGCAGGCAGGAGAAGAAGGGGATGATAGAGGATGAGATGGCTGGATGACATCACCGACTCGATGGACATGAGTTTGGGTAAACTCCGGGAGTTGGTGATGGACAGGAGGCCTGGCGTGCTGCAGTTCATGGGGTCACAAAGAATCGGACATGACTGAGCAACTGAACTGACCTGAACTGAACTGAATATTTATGCATTTGGCTCTTTTGGGTCTTCATCGCAGCACATGAGATTTTGCCCCCCTAATCTTTGTTGAGACATGCGAGCTCCCTTAGTTGCGGTAAGCAGGATCCTTAGTTGGGGCTTGTGGGATCTATTTCCTTGACCAGGTCCACTGCATTGGGAACATGAAGTCTTAGCTACTGGACCACCAGGGAAGTCCATATCCTACCTTTTTTTGAGTATTTTTCTCCTTCCCTTTTTCTTCCATCTGTTTCTTCACTATCTTAAATGCTTATAAAGAATACTAGTGGAGGACAAATTTTGCCTACCTGGTCGAAGAGTGAACAGAAATTCTAGATAATTTGGCTAGATTTAAGTAAAAATGCAATAGGCTTAACAATCCAGAAAACAATAACTTTTACTACTATCTATTATCTACTGGTTTCTTAGATTGTGCCAAAACTCTGCTAGATTTTTCTGAAAACTTTCCTGACTGTGGCTCTCCTTCTACCCTTGGCTGGGTCAGGTACCCCTCCTTCAACTTTGTTTGCATTTAATAAAGATTCTAACAAAGCGTATTTACCACATTCCTTTGTAATTTCTCTGATCAGTCTTTCTCATCATGTGGTGAACTGTTTTGAACTGGAAAATCCTAACACAATAATTTCAAATCAAAGTGTTGAATCTTTATCTTCTATATGAAAAATAGGCAAAATACATTATCTTAAATAATTTTGACATAGCTAGTGTGTATATAGTGCTTATTAGCTGCCAGTTGCTTTTCTAAGTGCTTTAATATTTTATACTAAGTCATAGTGTCTGTTTTTGGAATTACAATCTAAAGGCTTCTGGGCTCATAAGATGTTTTTGCACCAGTTTTATCTCTTTAGGGAAGCTGAATTTAAATTATGTCTCTGTGCTTCCTTTGTTTTGGTAATAGCATTCACGAACAGAACCAACAGCAATAGATATCTAGAAAGAGGTTTATTATGAGACATCACTCATGTGATGGTCAAGGAGTTGCACCATCTGCCACTTGTAAGCTGAGGCTCAGGGAAGAAGGTGGTATAATTTCAGTCCAAAATCAAAGATCCAAGAGTCAAGAGTGCCAGTGTCTGAGGACAGGAGAAGATGGATGTCCTAGTCAAGCAAGAGAGCAAGTCAAGCAACCCTGTCTTCTGTCTTTTGGTTCTGTTCAGTCCCTTGATGGATTTGGTGATGCCTACTCATGGCAATAGCAGTAATCTTTACTAGGTCTGCCAATCAAATGCTAATTTTTTCTGGAAATATACTCCCAGACTACCCAAAAATAATGCTTTCACATTGAACAAGAAACAATGCCACGAAGATCAGTTTTCTGTCATGTAAATCAAGGATTGAGTCACCAACTTCTCAGAATGCTAGGAAGATGGAATTGCATTTCCATAGCTCATTACTGGGCTGTCCCAGTGGCTCAGCATTAAGGAATCCACCTGTCAATGCAGGAGATGTGGGTTCAATCCCTGGGTCAGAAAGATCCACTGAAGAATGAAATGGCAACCCATTCCAGTATTCTTGCTTGAGAAATCCCATGGATGAAGGAACCTGGAAGGCTACCATCCATGGAGCTGTAAAGAGTTGGACACAACTTAGCAACTAAATAACAACAACCTTAGTTCCTTATTATCTTTCACCTGCACTTCTCAGATTAATATAACCATATGATGAAAGAAAAAAGAAGTGAGGGAGTTTGGGGTATAGAAAAGATAATGACTGTAATTTTTGAGCATTTCAAGGTGAAAAAAGAGAGGGAGTAGGATAAATGGAATCTAGCTCATGGTGCTACAGAAGGATAGTTGGATTTGGAATTTCAAGTGGATAAACGTGGAACAATGAGTATAGCGGAAAATGAGAACACTGAGGTGGAGTGACAGGAGGGAGTGACTGGTAGGTGAGTTGACATCAACACTGGAGGAGAGATATATAGGGAACTGAGAGGCCAATAGGTGGCAAATAATCTGCACAAGTATATAGGAATTATCTGAAACATACAGTGTATTAGAGAGGGTACAGGTGGCTTGAGAGTTAAAGTGGTAAAAAAAAAATGCCCTATATATTCCCACTAGAAAATTACATTATGGAGAGTTGGAATACTTGAAACTTACTACACTGCTCATTACTAGTTATATAACATGGTGAAATTTCTTTACTGACTGTTAGATTTCTCATTTTAAAAATGAATAGAAGAACTGTCTTGTATTCCTGAAATATTTTTTGAGATGATTATAAGTAACAATGCATATAAAAATTGTCTAGTGTAATGCATGGAGACTGTGAGATGGTAGAGTACCATCTTGAGCTTTATATCTCAACTTTTATTTTTCAGGTCAATGTAACAGTTATTAATTCATCCAGTCCTTGGGGGCACAGAGTGTGTGGTAAAGAAAATGAGGGGACACTTTTTTTTCACTCTTTTAAAAACTGGAGACTGAATGATATTTTGGTATTGCTTTTTCATTCACTTTCCTATATGTATTATATATTTTCAAATACCTAACTCTGATCAAATAACATTGAAGATGATTTTTTATTCAATAAATATTTATAGAGCCTCTGTTAGATGCCAAGCATATACTCCTTATATGAGATACTTTACATTTTACCCACAATAAATCTCAATTCACTTTACAGTGAACTTCAATTTTTAGATATTTCCCCCTCTAGGTTCAGGAAAATATACCAATTTTATAACAGCCTGGATATTAATAAATTTTCATTGACAGAGAAGTTCTGTAATACTTCAGGTACACACCATACCCTCTTCCCCATGCACAAAACTCAGGTGGCATTGATTAACTAAAATGGAAAAAAAAGCAAGCAAGCCAGTAAACACACAAAACAAAAATCAACTAGAAGATTTGAACTTGCATATGTGCTTTAGCTGGAGAAGGAAATGGCAACCTATTCCAGTATTCTGGCCTGGAAAATCCCATGGACAGAGGAGCCTGGCAGGCCACAGTCCACAGCATTGCAGAGTCGTACGTGACTTAGCGACTAAACAAGAACAATGTGCTTTAACTATAAAACATCTTAAATATGTGTACAGATTTATATTACTGCTGTATACTTTGCATTCAAGATCAATGGAATTAATCATGTTTTTTGTAATAATAATTACTAATAGTTTTGGCCTCTTTTAGAGATGGAACTAAAAATGTACTCGCTCTGCTTTAATTAATTGCAGTCTTTAATTGGATTTGGCAATAGACTTCACATTCTTAGAAAGCAAGAGTCATGTTATTTTTGTATTTTTTTCCTAGGGCCTAGCACATAGTAGGTCTTCAGTAAATGTTAATTGTTTTCAATTAAAATAAAGGCACATGAGATTTATAGAAAATAAAATAATCTTTAAAATGAATTATAAATGTAAAGTCAAAACAAGCTAAGGTTTTTAAGTGTGGAAATGGGTATTATTTATAAATTAATCTCATTTAAGTCATAAATCAAAACTCAAGTATCTCAAGTATTTTTTTCTGTAGATTTAAAACAAGCAACAGCTATACAAAATGCTTTTGGATGTTAAGAACATGTATGTGTAGGATGAGTAATTTACCACGTCTGACACTGAACAGTAGTTTAACTGATCCCTCCACTCTTCAAACATCTGGTATGTTTTCAATAAACAGGGCATCAGAAAAAGTAATATAGAAGAAAAACTTGCTCAGGGGTTTAGGGATATAAGTTTGTGTGTCTGTAGGATTATGGAGGTATATGCTTTTAATCATAGAAGATTATGTATATACAATCAGAATTTTTTATTAAAAAATATAAATAGTGTCTGAACAACTGTTGGAATTTGAAATGGAAGCAGTGAGCTCTAAGGGCAATGTAATTTTCTTAACAATTACAGCTTCCCTTCGATGAGAATTTTTATTTTGCCAGGCATGGCGATGGGCAAATTGAGTTCATTACCTTTCGTCCCTAAACCATATTAAAAGATAGGTATGGTCCTCAGTTTAATTATGAAGGAACTGAAGTGTAAAGAGGTGAACAAAGTAGCTGCAGGTCACAAAGGAGGAACTAGGAGAATGAGATTTGACTTCAGGTCTCCCAGATGCAAAGGCATTTGCTCATTTTTCTATCGCCTTTTGAGACTAAGTTAACGATAATGTAAACACTTTACATATATTAATATATTTAATCTTCATGGCAAAACTATGGGGAAATTGAGAAGACAAGTTACATATGTAAGAGAATTTGTGGCCAGTTCCTTGCTCAAGTGTGACACATATTGTTGTTCAGTATCTAAGTTGTGTCTGAATCTTTTGTGGCCCCATGGACTGTAGCCTGCTAGATTTCTATGTCCATGCGATTTCCTAGGCAAGAATTCTGGAGTGGGTAGCTACTTCCTTCTCCAGGGGATCTTCCTGACCCAGGGATTGAACCTGTGTCTCTTGCTTGACAGGCGGATTCTTTACCACAGAGCCACCAGGGAAGCAACATGACATATATCAGACATCAAGTAATTATAAACTCATTTCTGTACATATTGGTGATGATTTCCATAGACTGTACACATTTATTGACCAAATTATGGAATGATAATACATGCATTGTGTGTATATGTGTGTGCTCAATTGTGTCTGACTGATTCTTTGCTACCCCATGGACTATAGCCTGCCAGGCTTCTCTGTTCATGGAATTTTACAGGCAAGGATACTGGAGTGGGTTGCCATTTCTTACTCCAGGGCATCTTCCCAAACCAAGGACTGAACCCATATCTCCTTTGTCTTCTGCATTGGCAGGTGGCTTCACCACTAGCACCATCTGGAAAGCTCAATATATGCATTGAAAATTAAAGTGTTAGTCGCTCAGTCATGTCTGTCTCTTTGCAATCCCATGGATTGTAACCCACCAGGCTCCTTGATGAAAGTGAAAGAGGAGAGTGAAAAGGTTGGCTTAAAGCTCAACATTCAGAAAACAAAGATCAGGGTATCCAGTCCCATCACTTCATGGGAAATAGATGAGGAAACAGTGGAAACAGTGTCAGACTTTAAATTTTTGGGCTCCAAAATCATGCAGATGGTGACTGCAGCCATGAAATTTAAAGACGCTTACTCCTTGGAAGCAAAGTTATGACCAACCTAGACAGCATATTCAAAAGCAGAGACGTCACTTTGTCGACTAAGGTCCGTCTAGTCGAGGCTGTGATTTTTCCTGTGGTCATGTATGAATATGAGAGTTGGACTGTGAAGAAAGTTGAGCGCCAAAGAATTGATGCTTTTGAACTGTGGTTTTGGAGAAGACACTTGAGAGTCCCTTGGACTGCAAGGAGATCCAACCAGTCCATTCTAATGGAGATCAGTCTTGGATGTTCTTTGGAAGAAATGATGCTAAAGCTGAAACTCCAATACTTTGGCCACCTGATGCAAAGAGTTGACTCATCAGAAAAAACTTTGTTGCTGGGAGGGATTGGGGGCAGGAGGAAAAGAGTACGACAGCGGATGAGATGGCTGGATCCATTACTGGCTGGATGGCATTACCGACTTGATGGATGTAAATCGGAATGAACTCCAGGAATTGGTGATGGACAGGGAGGCCTGGCGTGCTGCGATTCATGGAATCACAAAGAGTCAGACAAGACTGAGCGACTGAACTGAACTGAACTGAACTGAACTGAGGCTTCTCTGTCCATGGAATTTCCCAGGAAAGAATACTGAAATGGGTTGCCATTCCCCTCTCCAGGGATCTTCCCAAGCCAGAGATTGAACTCAGGTCTCCTGTGTTGCAAGCAAATTCCCATGTGAGCTACCAGGGAAGTCTATATGTAATGTAATATATGTATTATGTATAGATAAACTAAAAAAGGAGAGCAAATACTAGATATCCCTTCAGACTATTGTTTCATATGGTATTCTAGTTCTCCTATTTATAGGAGAGTTATGCTTTTCTGTATTTAAGTTTAGAAAAATATCTGGCACAGTGATCACTTTGGGTTATGTCTGTTTCATAAACTCTTGTAGTCAGGGCATTTTCATCTAAATGCCAGGCAATTTGTGATTACTCTTGTTTTATGACCTTTCAGTCAGTATGCAATCTATTTGACAGTGCTCATCCAACACCTACAGCAATTTTGCTTAATATGAGAACTAGTTTTCCTCAGACACTAACTTGGGCCTGAATAAATCAAATATAATCCAATACTTCTGCAATCCTTCCTTAATCAACTTATCTTCAAATGGTACGACAAAAAGAGTCATGTTTGCTGGCATGATTTGTTTCTTTGGAAATCTATGCTAATTCCAGCTTATACTCTTGCATTTTCTTTACGAGACCATTTTTATGAATAGGTAGTTCATCATTCTGGTGAAGCTAGAAATAAAAATGCCTAAGGGGAGAAGAGGTTTTACACCACCATCATATGGTAGATCATTGAACTTTATCATGGCCTTCATTTAATTTAGATAAAATTGGTAGGGAGAACATTTGAGGGATATTTGTTTGGTTTATGGTCATTTTCTGCTTCTTTTCCTCCTCCCTCTGCCATACACACACACATACACACACAGTTGAACATTCATGTCTGCATTCTTTGCCTCCCTCTAAATAGAAATATCTGTTTACTGAGGGTTAGAAGTAATGATTTTAAACTATTACATTACCTTCCATTGTCTATCAAAGTAAAAATCACATAGTAGGTGATCAGGGCTTTCCCAGTGACTCAGCAGGTAAAGAATCTGCTTGCAGTGCAGGAGACAGAGGAGACATGGGCTTGATCCCTTGGTAGGGAAGACCCCTGGGAGAGCAAACGGCAACCACTTCAGTATTCTTGTCTGAAAAATTCCATTGGCAGAAGAGCCTATGTGACCCATTGGAGGCTCCTACTCCAGGGGATCTTCCCAACCCAAGGACTAAACCCATATCTCCTGTGTCTAAACACAAGCACAGTAGGTGATCAGTAATTCTAGTTGGCTCATATTCTCAGTCAACTGAAAGAAAGAAAGTGAAGTTGCTCAGTCATGTCTGACTCTTTGCAACCCCCTGGACTGTATAGTCCACCAGGCTCCTCCGTCCATGGGATTCTCCAGGCAAGAATACTGGAGTGGATTGCCATTTCCTTCTCCAGGGGATCTTCCTGACCCAAGGATCGAATTCAGGTCTCCCACATTGCAGGCAGACACTTTAACCTCTGAGTCACCAGGGAGGCTCAACTGAGAAGGGGTTTAAATTTGCAGTTGAAGACCCTTAGATCTAATCTTTGATTTCTCCCTGCTGTATGATCTTGGGAAAGTTTTTTAAACCTCACCTTTTCCTCTGTGCATTGGGCTGATAACAGTGTTTATTGCCACATGGGGTCAAAAGCACCAGCAATAAATACCACTTTGGGTGTCACATCGTATGGACTGAAAATACTATTGTCTTTAGTTATTTATTTAAAATAAAATAAGGAAAAGAAATTGCAGGCATTTAAATAAATGATTGAATAACTTTTCTGTTTGGTAAGTTCTTTCATGAAATTTGCATGTTTACAGGTGTGTTAGTTAGGGTTCTCCAGAAAAGCAGAACTAATCATAGAAGGCTCTCTCTTGTTTCTTAGTCACTAAGTAGTGTCTGGCTCTTTATCAACCTCAGATTATAACCTGCCAGACTTTGCTGTCCATGGGATTTCTCAGGCAAGAATACTGGAGAGGGTTGACATTTCCTTCTCCAGGGGATCTTCCTGACCCATGGATCAATCCTGTGTCTCCTGCATTGGAGGAGAGTCTTTACCACTGAGCCAGCAGGGAAGACCATATTTATATCTATGTCTTCATCATATAGACATAGATATAAAAGATTTGTTATGAAGAATTGGCTCATATGATTATGGTGATAAAGATACTCACAATCTGCCCTCTGAAGGCTGTAGACCCAGGAAAGCTGGTATTATAATTCAGTTCAAATACAAAGACTTGAGAACCAGAGGAGCCAATGGAGTAAATCCCAGTCTCAGGGTCAGAGACAAACATGAAAAGGGAGGAGATGAGATGATGAGATGCAATGAGATGAGATGAGATGACCAGGGTCAACCACTGAGAGGGGAAAGAGGTGAATTCTTCTCTCTCCATGTTTTGATGTATTCAGGCCGTCAAGGAATTTGATGATGCTCACCACACTGGGGAAGGCAGTCTATGATTCAAATGCTAATCTCATCCAGAAGCATCCTCACAAACATACTCATAAATATTGTATTTGGGTCACCCACGACTAGTCAAGTTGACACATAAAATTAATCATCACAATAGGTAATACACTTATTGCATAATTTTATATTATTTACTTCAAATGGCAGAGGCCCTTCTTTTCAGAGTGCACCATGCACTATACCTTTCTAATCATTATCCCAACAATATACACTTAGATATTTTTCTATTGGAGAAGCATGCTTATGTTTGTGTATATGTATGTTTTAGTTTAACAGTTTCTTCATAGTTATAATGAAAAAGTAAGTTTACCTATTTTGAGTCCCAGGGTACTCTGCTATAAAATGGGACAGCCACTCTTGGCCCACAAACAGTAAAAGTGTAGAATCCTGCTGAGTTTTCAGTTTAGATTTTTGACCTGGATAATAGTATGACTTTAATATGCAATGGGTTTCAATGTTTGGAAAATAACAATTGCCTGCATTATTGCATGCTTTTTCATTGAGTAATTTAGGATTTTGGCTTGAATATTTTAATAAGATAAAAGAAGCTCTCTTTCTCATGTATAATTTCACTAAAATAAGTAGACTAGAGTCTCACCTCCATGAGATATTTTTGCACACCATATTCCTTTTCTTTTGTTTCTCTGTCACTCTGTGTAGTGTTCTCCTGGGTACTTGACAAAGCTGATTCACAATCCCGATGTACACATCCCAGCATATGCAGAGGAGAATGAGGACAAAGAAAAAGAAGCTTCCTTGTAAGGACACCATGCAGGAGCTTAACAGATCACTCCCATCACATTACTGGATAGAATTTCATGAAGGAGTTTTAACTAGTTGCAAGGATGTCTGGGACATATAGTTTAAATAAATGATTGAATAACTTTTCTGTTTGGTAAGTTCTTTCATGAAATTTGCATGTTTACAGGTGTGTTAGTTAGGGTTCTCCAGAAAAGCAGAACTAATCATAGAAGGCTCTCTTGTTTCTTAGTCACTAAGTAGTGTCTGGCTCTTTATCAACCTCAGATTATAACCTGCCAGACTTCGCTGTCCATGGGATTTCTCAGGCAAGAATACTGGAGAGGGTTGACATTTCCTTCTCCAGGGGATCTTCCTGACCCATGGATCAATCCTGTGTCTCCTGCATTGGAGGAGAGTCTTTACCACTGAGCCAGCAGGGAAGACCATATTTATATCTATGTCTTCATCATATAGACATAGATATAAAAGATTTGTTATGAAGAATTGGCTCATATGATTATGGTGATAAAGATACTCACAATCTGCCCTCTGAAGGCTGTAGACCCAGGAAAGCTGGTATTATAATTCAGTTCAAATACAAAGACTTGAGAACCAGAGGAGCCAATGGAGTAAATCCCAGTCTCAGGGTCAGAGACAAACATGAAAAGGGAGGAGATGAGATGATGAGATGCAATGAGATGAGATGAGATGACCAGGGTCAACCACTGAGAGGGGAAAAGAGGTGAATTCTTCTCTCTCCATGTTTTGATGTATTCAGGCCGTCAAGGAATTTGATGATGCTCACCACACTGGGGAAGGCAGTCTATGATTCAAATGCTAATCTCATCCAGAAGCATCCTCACAAACATACTCATAAATATTGTATTTGGGTCACCCACGACTAGTCAAGTTGACACATAAAATTAATCATCACAATAGGTAATACACTTATTGCATAATTTTATATTATTTACTTCAAATGGCAGAGGCCCTTCTTTTCAGAGTGCACCATGCACTATACCTTTCTAATCATTATCCCAACAATATACACTTAGATATTTTTCTATTGGGGAAGCATGCTTATGTTTGTGTATATGTATGTTTTAGTTTAACAGTTTCTTCATAGTTATAATGAAAAAGTAAGTTTACCTATTTTGAGTCCCAGGGTACTCTGCTATAAAATGGGACAGCCACTCTTGGCCCACAAACAGTAAAAGTGTAGAATCCTGCTGAGTTTTCAGTTTAGATTTTTGACCTGGATAATAGTATGACTTTAATATGCAATGGGTTTCAATGTTTGGAAAATAACAATTGCCTGCATTATTGCATGCTTTTTCATTGAGTAATTTAGGATTTTGGCTTGAATATTTTAATAAGATAAAAGAAGCTCTCTTTCTCATGTATAATTTCACTAAAATAAGTAGACTAGAGTCTCACCTCCATGAGATATTTTTGCACACCATATTCCTTTTCTTTTGTTTCTCTGTCACTCTGTGTAGTGTTCTCCTGGGTACTTGACAAAGCTGATTCACAATCCCGATGTACACATCCCAGCATATGCAGAGGAGAATGAGGACAAAGAAAAAGAAGCTTCCTTGTAAGGACACCATGCAGGAGCTTAACAGATCACTCCCATCACATTACTGGATAGAATTTCGTGAAGGAGTTTTAACTAGTTGCAAGGATGTCTGGGACATATAGTCTTTAACCAGAAAGCTATGCGCTCAGCTGAAACCCAGAGGTTTAATTATTAAAAAGGAGAAAGGAAGAATGGATACTGGGGAATAATTAGCAATCTGTATCACATGCACGCCATTGCAACAATTCTCTAAGGGTGATCTTATTGTCCATATTCAATGGATAAGATAGTTGAAATTCAGAGAGAGGAAATTACTTGTCGAAAGTCACTTAAATGTGTAGATCAAAGAAGAAGGGCAATTACAATCAAGGCAGGCACTATACTAGGTTCTCAGCTATAAAAGAGAAGGGAAAATTAGCTACTTAATACTGTTTTGCAACCCATCAGAAAACAGGCAGCTGCAGTGTTCATGTGTCATTGGCAAGGCTGTGTTTTACGGGCAATCTTGTGGGAGCTGACATAACAGGAAGAAAATTAAATCACTGAAAGTAGTAGCTAGAGTTAAGCCCTTGGAGGGGGGAAAAAAGCATGATTTGTTTTCAATTACATGATTACACAGGTCTCAGAGACTCTCCTGTGTGTCCTCTGTTGTTAAAATCCCCATTCTTTTTTTAACCATGAGCGTTTAGTTGAATTTTTAGCTTGAGAGAACAATCCTGAGAACACAAGTAATATAAATTTATATACAAAATAAATTCAACCCTGAAAGTATGGGGATGACAAGATAATAAAAAATGTAGAAGCAAAAAGATTGGACAAGGCGTATCAATTTGCCGAAATTTTGAGGTCAGATGTCCATGAGCCATGAAATTGTTTAAAAATTGCTCTGGATAAATAAATATATGTTTGAAAGAATTGCTTACACAGTGATTTTTGTGCTTTCTATCTAGGAAAATGGTAGAGAAGTAAAAGAAAATTTTTCTTATGCTAGTGACAACATGAATGCTAGGGTATATATATATATGCAGAAAGATGACATATTCAACATGGAGGGAAATTTCTAAGCAGCCTCAACTATTGCATAATCTTTAGTGTTTTTTCCAGGCATTAAATTTTTCAATCAGTCATCTAATTTTAATTTGGAGTTCTTACCTTTTAAATGCTTTTACTTTTTTTTTTCATTATATTAGAAAAACTTGGGCTTCTCAGGTGGCTCAGGTGGTAAAGAATCCACCTGCAATGAGAGAGACCTGGGTTCGATCTCTGGGTTGTGAAGATCCCCTGGAGGAGGGCATGTCAACCCACTTCAGTATTCTTGCCTGGAGAATCTGCATGGACAGAAGGCCTGGTGGGCTACAGTCTAAGGGATCACAAAGAGTCAGACACGACGGAGCAACTAAGCATAGCACAGCATAGAAAAACTCAGATTCCACTGGTTTTGAAATCCTCTTTACCCTATGAGTTTCCATTAAAGATAGTTTGCCTATAGGCTTTGTTGGTAGGTAACTGCACAGAAGTAGGGAGGTTTTCGTAGAAGAAAACACATTCCACGCCAGGAACCTAGAATTTGAAAATAGATGTCCCTATATACTGAGCATCATAGTCAGAAAGAGAATCTCAGCTGATTTCTTTGATGGAAGTAATTGATGAATGGGATTCCCAGGTGGTGCTGGTGGTAAAAACCCACCTGCCAATGCAGGAGACAGATGCAGGTTCGATTCCTGGGTCAGGAAGATCCCTTGGAGGAAGGCCTGGCAATCCACTCCAGTATTCTTGCGTGGAAGTGAGAAATAGATTTAAGGGCCTAGATCTGATAGACAGAGTGCCTGATGAACTATGGAATGAGGTTCGTGACATTGTATGGGAGACAGGGATCAAGACCATTACCATGGAAAAGAAATGCAAAAAAGCAAAATGGCTGTCTGGGGAGGCCTTACAAATAGCTGTGAAAAGAAGAGAGGCGAAAAGCAAAGGAGAAAAGAAAAGATAAAAGCATCTGAATGCAGAGTTCCAAAGAATAGCAAGAAGAGATAAGAAAGCCTTTTTCAGAGATCAATGCAAAGAAATAAAGGAAAAGAACAGAATGGGAAAGACGAGAGATCTCTTCAAGAGAATTAGAGATATCAAGGGAACATTTCATGCAAAGATGGGCTCAATAAAGAACAGAAATGGTCTGGAACTAACAGAGGCAGAAGATATTAAGAAGAGGTGGCAAGAATACACGGAAGAACTGTACAAAAAGATCTTCAGGACCCAGATAATCATGATGGTGTGATCGCTCAGCTAGAGCTAGACATCTTGGAATGTGAAGTCAAGTGGGCCTTAGAGAGCATCACTACGAACAAAGCTAGTGGAGGCGATGGAATTCCAGTTGAGCTATTCCAAATCCTGAAAGATGATGCTGTGAAAGTGCTTTACTCAATATGCCAGCAAATTTGGAAAACTCAGCAGTGGCCACAGGACTGGAAAAGGTCAGTTTTCATTCCAATTCCAAAGAAAGGCAATGCC